>PISX010010029.1:0-73353 GCA_004024625.1 Mellivora capensis | reverse complement strand
TCCGCGGAGAGCCTGCTTCCTCCTCTCTCTCCCTGCCTGCCTCTCTTGCCTACTTGTGATCTCTGTCTGTCAAATAAATAAATAAAATCTTAAAAAAAAAGCTAGATATTAAAAAAAAAAGATTTTATGTATTTATTTGACAGATAGATCACAAGTAGGCAGAGAGGCAGGCAGAGAGAGAGGAAGGGAAGCAGGCTCCCTGCTGAGCAGAGAGCCCGATGCGGGGCTCAATCCCAGGACCCCAGGATCATGACCTGAGCCGAAGGCAGAGGCTTTAACCCACTGAGCCACCCAGGCGCCCCCAGACTCAGCAACTCTTAATCAAAAGATGCCTGGGGCACCTGGGTGGCTCAGTCATAGAGCATCTGCCTTAGTCCCAGGTCGTGATCCCAGAGTCCTGGGATCCAGCCCAGAACTGGGTTCTCTGCTTGGCGGGAAACCTGCTTCTCCCTCTCCCACTCTCACTCCCTCTGCTTGTGTTCCCTTTCTCACTGTGTCTCTCTCTGTCAAATAAATAAAATCTTCAAAAAAAAAAAAAAGATGCCTTTGTTCCATATTTCAGGACATTATCTCGATCAGAAGAGGCTGAAGCAGGGGCTCTATCGTCACCCATGGGATGATATTTCATATGTTCTTCCGGAACACATGAGCATGTAATGAACCAGGAACCCTGTTGCAGTAAAGTGAAGACAAGAACTCCTCCCCTGGGAAACAAACAGTGTGCAGACAGCTGGCACGGGAGCTTGCTCTAGGATGGGCCTGGAATGTAAACAGCCACGGTGTACAGGCACCGAAGACAGCCACAGGCTAACACTGTTCAGTCCACACAAAGAAGCTTAGTATTTTTTTTAAAGCATAGAAATAAAAACCAAGCCGATAAATTGTGACTTTTGCTCTGCTACATGCTGTATTTATTACATGGAAGCATCTAAGCACTGTGTAAGGATTGTGTTTTTCCTCATTGTAAGGTGTTATGATGTCGCTTTCTTTTTTCCATTAGCTAAAAAAAAAATTTTTTTTCCCCCTTGGAGCAAGGGAATGAAACTTTTAAGACATCAAGACACCGTCAGTTGAAAGCATCCCTAATGTCTTATTTTTCCACTTCCCTTTCTTCCTCATATAACCCGAAGAGCATTGTGTTAATCTGATTTTTAAAGATCTTTTTATGTGTTATGTGTTTGGTATCTCACTGAAATGTACATTGCAGACCAAACTCTGCTTATGTCAGGGGGATGGGACCATTGCATCCTTAGCCATTGTCAAAAAATACATGGAGTGGTAATTTAAAATGTAAAGTTGTAACATACGTATGTTTAAAACAAATGCAAAGCAAAAAGCTGTGAAATGTCTTGTGTCTTTCGTTCTCTGTATTTATGCAGTTGTTTTATCGGACTGTTACTGAAGTGTGGGTTCAAGGACTCATCTCCAGCCCGTTGGCATCTGTAATCCACCAAGATTCTGGCAGCTGCCACCTCTGTCTCTTCTCTGTATTATCAGTTTGGTTTCAATAAACTATCCAGTAACAATGAAGGCACACTACTGTCTCATGTCCTCCATATCCTTTCTTATGTATTCCTTTGAACTATAGTTTTATACATGTCATTTTTTTAAATGTTCATCCACCTCTTCATACCCACAGAGAGAGAGAGAGAAAGAACGAACTATCAAAACATTAGCTTCAAAGAAAACCCCTTAAGGGGGTTCCTGGCTGGCTCAGTCAGTGAAGCATGCGACTTAATCTCAGAGTTGTGTGTTCAACTCCAGGTGTAGAAGGTACTAAAAAAAAAAAAAAAAAAAAGAACAGATGAAATTAAAAAACAAACAAACAAACAAACAAACCAAAGCCCTACCTACCTCTCCCTTTCTCAGTAAAGAGGAACCAAAGCTCTTCCCAGATACTCAAGGCAAAGGGAGTCATCCTTTCCTCCACTTCTCTCTGGTTGCCACCTCCTATGGGTTTATCCTTTCATTATCACTCTGATCCATCCATATCTGGCCTAACTAGTGCCCCTAGTGCCACTTTTTCATTATTTCGTGATATCTTAAAACACTCATCTGATTGAGCCACTCCCTTGCTTAACCCCCTGAAGTGGCTTCTATTCATCTTTTTAACAAGTATGTATGCAACAGTAACTATGGGTCACTACGTAAAACACAATCATCTCATTTAATCCTCACAGCCATCTCCCAATATAGGTACTATCCCATTTTTATAGAAGATAAATTGGTTCAGAGATACTAAGTAACTTGCTCACCCTCATCTGCTTAGCTGGGTCTCGGTAACGTTTACTCCGAATTCATTTTAAATCTTTAAGTAGAAGTCCACTGTTGCCACCCGAGACACTAACCACGGGCTGATGATCGAGGGTGGATTTTGGTACATAATGACCACGAAGAGTATGCCACTCTAAGGGGCAGGAGACGAGCCACCCTCTTACTGAGACTTGGGTGTGGGATGTTTGGGGGAGCAGCATCGTTGAGCCCTCTCCAAGGTGGGACGGTTCCCGGCGGGCGCGACCGCGCGTGCGCACACCAGGGGCGCCCGGCTCCGCCCCGCGCCCACTATTTATTCCCAGAATCCCTCTGTGTCGCACCAGAACGGCTGGATCGTTCCGTGACTGCGGAGGTCGGGCGCGGCGGCGTCAAGATGGCGGCGGCGGCGGTGGCTGCGGCGGCAGCGGCCGCAGCGGCCGCATCTCTTCAGGTGCTGGAGATGGAGAGCATGGAGACGGCCGCCGCCGGTTCGGCAGGGCTGGCCGCCGAAGTCCGAGGCAGCGGCACGGTGGACTTCGGGTCTGGGCCCGGCATATCTGCAATGGAGGCGAGCGGGGGCGATCCGGGCCCGGAGGCCGAGGATTTCGAGTGCAGCTCTCACTGCTCGGAGCTGTCTTGGAGGCAGAACGAGCAGAGGCGCCAGGGCCTCTTCTGCGACATTACCTTGTGCTTCGGCGGCGCGGGAGGCCGCGAGTTCCGGGCCCACCGCTCCGTGCTGGCCGCTGCCACTGAGTACTTCACGCCCCTACTCTCGGGCCAGTTCTCGGAGTCCCGCTCGGGCCGGGTGGAGATGCGCAAGTGGAGCTCCGAGCCCGGGCCCGAGCCCGACACGGTGGAAGCCGTTATCGAATACATGTACACCGGGCGCATCCGCGTCAGCACGGGCAGCGTGCACGAGGTGCTGGAGTTGGCCGACAGGTAGGCGGGATGCGGAGGGCCGCGCGCCGGGAGGTGGAGATGTCCCCCACCTCAGGGTCGCATCCAGGGAGGGGACGGGGGAGGCAGTGCCTACGGGTTTCGACCGGAGGGAGACTCGAGGAAATGCATTTGTTTGATAGTTGCTGAGCGCCAGCTGTGTGCTGTGGGGCAGCCGCTGCACTGGATATTGAGGATGCCGCCGGCCGGTCTGACGAGGGCGCCCTGCTCTTAGGGAGCTCAGATTCCGGGTGGAGGGACAAAGGCAATGAAAAAGAAAGTCTGCGTGTGATCAGTGCTGTGTTATTTAAAAAGGATGAAAGGATAGTGCTTGGGTTGAGGAAAGACCTTTCCGAGGAGGTGACATTTAAACCGACCTCCAAATGGCAAGAAAGCCCTACGGTGCAAAGATGGGAAATGGACATTCCAGGCAGATAGCGCAAAGGCCTTCTGGCAGGACCAGGTTTGGCTTAAAGAACTAAAGGAGATATCCAGAGGAGCTGGATCTAGTCGGAGAAGGGTGTGTGAAACACATTGAAATAAGAAGTTTGATTTTTTTACTGTGCGATGGGAAGCTGGGTGAAGAAATCTCCTGTTTAATTATTATAAAGGCCCATTCTGCTACTGTGAGAAATGGACTGTGAGGGGTAGGAATGGATGTTTCAGAGAATGGTTAGGAGGCAGGTGAATGCCATTTTTAGAGTTGTGGAGGAGTCTGTTTGGCAGTATTGTGTTACAGGTACATTGTTTTAACAAGTACCTATTGAGTGCCTGTTATGCATCAGATCAGACACTGGGTTCTCCGGTGCTGGAAATTCAGTGGTGAACAAAACAGACAAAAGCCCCTTTCCTCACTGTACTTACCTTGGTAGATGGACAATAAGTAAGTAAAGTAGATAGCAGGGGACACCTGGGTGGCTCAGTGGGTTGAGCCTCTGCCTTCAGCTCAGGTCTTGATCCCAGGGTCCTGGGATGAAGCCCCGCATTGGGCTCTCTACTCAGCGGGGAGCCTGCTTCCTCTCCTCTCTCTGCTTGCCTGTCTGCCTACTTGTGATCTCTGTCTGTCAAATAAATAAAATCTTAAAAAAAAAATAAAGTAGATAGCATGTCAGATGATTGTTACAGCTTTAATGAGAAGTACAGCATGGTAAGGGCATATAGAAAGTGCTGGTGGAGGGGCGCCTGGGTGGCTCAGTGGGTTAAGCCTCTGCCTTCGGTCAGATCATGGTCTCTGGGTCCTGGGATCGAGCCCTGCATTGGGCTCTCTGAGCTCGGCGGGGAGCCCGCTTCCCCCCTCTCTCTCTGCCTGCCTCTCTGCCTACTTGTGATCTCTCTCTCTGTGTCAAATAAATAAATAAAATCTTAAAAAAAAAAAGTGCGGAGGGAGAAGAACTGTGTTTTTTAATACATAGAGAATGCCTAATGAAGAAGGCATTTTGCAAAGAACCAAAGGGGATGAGGTGAAGAGTGTTTTAGGTAGGGAACACAGTTTGGAAAGGCCGTGAGGTGGCGGAGCTTATCTGGATGTTAGAGAATAGCAGGCCAGTGTGGCTCCATCAAATGGATGCAGGTGGAGAGGCATGGGAGAGGCCCTTCAGGGTGGTGATGGGGATGGATCTAGTTTCCATGGAGCCTGGGTTCCAGAGGGCTTGCAGCTTGCGAAAGGAGTTCTTACTCTGAATGAGTATGAGATGGGAAGGTTTGGGGGCAAAGGAATGATGCAGTCTGATTTGAAGAATTTTGCTTTGGGGACAGAGGAACAATGCAGTCTGATTTGAAGAATCTGCCGTGTTGAAAAAAGGATGGGGTTCCTGGGGCAGAAGCAGAGAGATTAGGAGGTTGAGATGGTGGTAGAGGCTTGGATCAAAGAAAAGGTGATTAACGCTTCAATTCCAGATACGTTTTGAAGGTAGAAGGGACCATTTGCTGATGTGTTTGATGTAGAGCATAAGGGAAAAGACTGCTAGGTTTTTTGATCCAAGCAATTGGTAAGATAGGGTTATTTATTTATTTATTTATTTAGATGTGGAAGAGTGTAGGAAAGCAAGTTTGGGAGGAAGATGAGGAGTTTGGTTTTGGCCCAGGGAATGTCTGAGGAGGCGGGTGGATGGATATAAGAACATTCAGAGCTAGAGATTGGAAGGAATATGGGATATAGATGGTAATTAAAGCCATGGAACTGGATGAAATTACTTAGGAAGAGAGTGTAGACAGGGAAGGGGCAAGATTGAGTCTCAGAGTTCGAGCTCCATAGTGGGCATAGAGATTACTTAAAAAACAAAACAAAAAACAAAAAAATCAAATTATCAAAATAAATTAAAAATAAGCTATCATTTGTGAAACTAAAAGTACTGTTAGAAATACAGTCTGTCAATTTAAAAACATTATTAAAAATGTTTTTAGAGGTGCCTGGGTGGCTCAGTGGTTTAAGCCTCTGCCTTCGGCTCAGGTCATGATCTCAGGGTCCTGGGATGTTGGGCTCTCTGCTCAGCAGGGAGCCTGCTTCCTCCTGTCTCTCTGCCTGCCTCTCTGCCTACTTGTGATCTCTGTCTCTGTCAAATAAATAAAATCTTGAAGAAGAAAAAAAAGAAGATTGAGTCCTGGGGTTCCAAAATGTTAAGGAACCAGCAGAGGTGGTGGGTCTCACAGAGTATAAAGGAGAGAGTAGCCTGAGCATGTCACCTCTGTCAACCATAATAGATTGTTGGATTTGGCAATAAGAGAGGTCCTTGATGGCATTAACAAGAGCCTATAAAGAGGATCAGAATAATGATACACATGGAAATATTTGGGGAAGAGTCAGGGGAGGTCTTACCCCCTCCAAGATAGGAGATACTTGAGCTTGTTTGTGTGCTGGAAAAAAAAAAAAAAAAAAAAAAGAATCAGAAGAAGAGGAGAAATTGATGTTATAGAATTGGAGGAATTGCAGGAGCAAAGCCCTTAAAACCAAGAAGGGGACAGAACCCGTATTTAAAATGGAAAATTTGGACTGGGAATGCAGAGTTATAGGATAGAACTGCAGGCAGATTGGGTGGTGGGGGGATGGAGTTTCTGCCTGGTTGCTTCTATTTTCTCAAAGCCCAAGGTTGGGTCATTCATTAGAGGGTGAGGAAGGATGGGGGCAGGTATAGATCTGAGAGAGGGAGGTTTGTTGCATGAAAATGGGTAGAGAAGGGTCATTGGGATCACTCAAGCTATGTTTGTGTTTGTCGTGTGGGCTTATTTTTCAAATTTGCGCCTGCTTTGTAGGGGAATTGGAGGTGAGGAGAGAATGCCCCAGGCAGTTTACTTAAAACTCTTAACTTCTCTCCATCTGCTTTAGCAGCTGCCTGGTGTTAGACACTGTTCTAAGTGTCTTGCAACCATCACATCTAATCTTAGCCATCATCTCTGAGGCAACATTCCTCTCCCTACCACCCATATACTGTTGATCATACCTTCCTTCAAGGGTCCTTTCAAGGAAGCAACAGGAAGTGTCCAGCACACTGCCCAGAACATGGCAAATGCCTAGTATATGCTAGCTGTTGTTTTCATAGAGCGGTGTTTCCAAACACCCTGTGTAAGGGGTATGTGTCAGTGAATTTAGGTGAGCAGACAACTTCTCATCAGCTGCATGCCAAGCCACTTTCGTAAGTTTGTTATTGTTGTTTGAGTTTGCCTTGCCACCCCTGCTTTAGAACCAGCTCAGGCCACACCCTCCCAGCACCACCCCCGACCCCCACTGGCAGCTGCCCAAAGAGAAGACTGGGGAAGAGGAGATTAAAATCTCTGACATGAGGCTTCCACTGCTGTTCCCTCTGATATTTGAGCAGACATAGTCCCCCAGGAGCCACAGTTCCTGTACCACTTAGTCAAGGCCTGAGACCCAGCCTCATTGAAGAAAAGGCAGGTGATTGACCGGGGATTAGGACAGGATTGGCATAGACAGATTGGGATTGGGATTTGTGCCTTTGCCAATAAAAATAAATCTTGGGGGACGCCTGGGTGGCTCAGTTGGTTGAGCGGCTGCCTTCGGCTCAGGTCATGATCCCAGCGTCCTGGGATCGAGTCCCACATCGGGCTCCTTGCTCGGCAGGGAGCCTGCTTCTCCCTCTGCCTCTGCCTGCTACTCTGTCTGCCTGTGTTCGCTCACTCTCTCTCTGACAATTAAATAAATAAAATCTTTTAAAAAAAAAAAAAATAAATAAATCTTGGGACTATTGCATTTTATTTTTTATTAAGTTTTTTTTTTTTTTTTTAATTTTAGGGGTGCCTGAGTGGCTCAGTCATTAAGCGTCTGCCTTCAGCCCAGGTCTGGGGGTCGGGGATTGAGCCCCACGTCAGGCTCCCTGCTCAATGGGAAGTCTGTTTCTCCCTCTCCCCCTTCTTGTGTTCCCTCCCTCACTGTCTCTGTCAAATAAATAAATAAAATCTTTAAAATAAAGTTTTTTATTTTAATTCCAGTATAGTTAAATACAGTGTTCTATTAGTTTCAAGTGTACAGCAGTAATTCAACAATTCTATACGTTACCCAGTGCTCACCATGATAACTGCACTCCCCAATCCCCATCATCCATTTCAACCTCCCCCTTCCCTTTGGTAACCATCTGTTCTTTTTTTTTTTTTTTTTTTTTTTTTTTAAGATTTTATTTATTTATTTGACAGAGAGAGATGCACAGTGAGAGACGGAACACAGGCAGGAGGAGTGGGAAAGGGAGAGAAGCAGGCTTCCCGCCGAGCAGGGAGCCCAATGTGGGGCTTGATCCCAGGAACCTGGGATCATGACCTGAGCTGAAGGCAGATGCTTAATGACTGAGCCACCCGGGTGCTCCACCATCAGTTCTCTATAGTTAAAGAGTCTGTTTCTTGGTTTCTCTCTCTCTGCACATTTGTTTTGTTTCTTAAGTCCCACATATGAGTGAAATTGTATATATTTGCTTTTCTTGGTTGTACTTTATTGAAGGATATGTTCCAGGAAAACTTACATTATGAAGAAATCTCCATTGTGTGTGTGTTGTATTATGTATAATTACATATAAACTGTGTAATACAAATAATTTAAAGTATATCCTACATAGAGATGACTTTATGCTTTTAAATACACTTTTCAGCATAATCCTTTTTTAATTTGGGGGGATTTGCCTTTTTTTCAGATGTTGGGCATAAAGTGAGATAAAGCTTACCATTTTAATTTGTATAATTCACATGTTCTTAAAACGCAACCACAAAAAATACGCACATTTGAAAATTTCTTTTTCTTGATTTTAGGTTCCTTTTAATTCGTTTAAAAGAATTTTGTGGAGAATTTCTCAAGAAAAAACTTCATCTCTCCAATTGTGTGGCCATTCATAGCTTAGCTCACATGTATACCTTGAGCCAACTTGCTCTGAAAGCTGCTGATATGATACGGAGAAATTTCCACAAAGTAATTCAGGATGAAGAATTTTATACTTTACCTTTCCATCTCATCCGAGACTGGCTGTCAGACTTGGAAATTACGGTGGATTCCGAAGAGGTTCTCTTTGAAACAGTTTTGAAGTGGGTTCAGAGAAATGCCGAAGAGAGAGAAAGATACTTTGAAGAACTTTTTAAGTTGCTGAGATTGTCCCAGATGAAACCTACTTACCTTACTCGGCATGTCAAACCAGAGAGGCTGGTGGCCAATAATGAAGTTTGTGTCAAGTTAGTGGCTGATGCAGTAGAGAGGCATGCTCTGAGGGCTGAAAACATACAGTCTGGCACCTTCCAGCACCCCACCTCTCATGTCTCATTATTACCTCGCTATGGGCAAAACATGGACGTGATCATGGTTATTGGAGGTGTGTCGGAAGGAGGGGATTATTTAAGTGAATGTGTGGGATATTTTGTCGATGAGGACAGATGGGTAAACCTGCCCCATATTCATAATCACCTTGATGGACATGCTGTTGCAGTAACAGAGTCCTATGTGTATGTTGCTGGATCAATGGAGCCAGGGTTTGCTAAAACTGTGGAAAGATACAACCCAAATTTGAATACATGGGAACATGTTTGTAGTCTGATGACAAGGAAGCATTCTTTTGGGTTAACAGAAGTCAAAGGGAAGCTCTACAGCATTGGAGGACATGGCAACTTTAGTCCTGGCTTTAAAGACGTGACTGTTTATAATCCCGAGCTAGATAAATGGCACAACTTGGAGTCTGCACCAAAGATTCTTCGAGATGTCAAAGCACTAGCCATTGAAGACCGGTTTGTGTACATCGCTGCCCGCACTCCTGTGGACCGGGACACGGAAGACGGACTAAAAGCTGTAATTACATGCTATGATACGGAGACTCGGCAGTGGCAGGATGTGGAATCTTTGCCACTTATTGACAATTACTGTTTTTTCCAAATGTCTGTGGTCAATTCAAACTTTTATCAGACAGCATCATGCTGTCCTAAGAGTTATTCTTTAGAAAATGAAGAGGCAGTGAGAAAAATTGCCAGCCAAGTTTCCGATGAGATCCTTGAAAGCTTACCTCCAGAAGTCCTAAGCATCGAAGGAGCAGCCATCTGCTACTACAAAGATGATGTTTTCATTATTGGAGGCTGGAAAAACAGTGATGATATTGACAAACAGTATCGGAAGGAAGCCTATCGCTACTGTGCAGAAAGAAAGCGATGGATGCTTCTTCCTCCCATGCCACAGCCGCGTTGTAGAGCCACGGCTTGCCACATAAGAATCCCATACCGGTACTTGCATGGCACACAGAGATATCCTATGCCTCAAAACTTAATGTGGCAGAAGGACCGGATCAGACAGATGCAAGAAATACATCGGCACGCCCTAAACATGCGACGAGTGCCGAGCTCTCAGATCGAATGCTAGGTTCTCTAATAGGTGCAGCTTGAAACAGTTGTACCTGTTTCATGAGGCTGAGGAGACCCAGACTGTTACTTGAAAAAGTATGTCGATAACTTATTTTCTACCTAAACTGATTATTGCCCCATATAAAGGAAATATAGTTAAACTGAAGAATGGGAAACTTGATTTAGTATGTGGTAACTTTTGTTGGTTTGTAGTCTTTTTCTGTCCTTGGTTTGTGTGGGATGTGCTAGCTAAATGAGATCTTACTAATGACAAGTGGAAAAACCAGGGATAGTCACTTGGCTGTTTTTCTGCCAACAAGTTAAAACTCCTTTGTCTTAGGGACTTACTGTTTTGAACATGCTTTAAGCAACAGTTTATTTGCACATTTACTTTGATATTCCTTTTGATTTTTTTCTGAATGGCTGATTTTGAAAAGGGCAGACTTTATGCATTGAGCCCTCATCTGCAGGAGGTGTGTGCAATAGTGAGACTGAGATTTGAAGGGAAAAGCACAATATTTCAGCAAGATGATTTCAGAATATTTGCATTGGTGTTTTGTTGTATGTGTTTATCTAGAAATTCTGTTTCTTTCTCGAAGAGATGACTGATGAGAAATTTGTGATTGGCTCATTATTTTTTGGATATTTTTCATTTCTTCAGCAACTGTTACAGACTTGGAGCCATTGCTCTGAGATGATGGTAGTTGACAAGAGTATTGATCTTTAGCTGATTGATTTAATACAGAGGAAGTTATATATGTGAAATTTGTTTCTTTAAGAAGAAAGAAGAAGTATTGTTCGTATAGATTGAGCAATGAAAGGCATTAAAACATTTAAACACTTCAAGAGTTGCAGGCTTGAGGATAAATTATTGAGTATAAATAATGCCTATGACAATCGACACTTAATGCCTTCAATTTTAAATTTTGCTCAAATGTATATTGTATAGAATCCTCATTCCTTTCTAAAAGAAATATTTTCCAAAATGGGAAGGAAGTGACAATTTAGAGAAATGTTGCTAAAAAGAAGCCTTATTGTTTCTCAGCCCTGGTTGTTCTCCTATTTTATCCAGTTGCCCTAGACTTTTATTGGAACTTTGAACCTGGAATACCAAATTTAGGTACACAACTATGGCTCTTAAAAATGTATTGCTTTAGTTACCTTTTATTTATTTTATGCATTCTTCGATTCTCGAATGCACTCCGAAGCTTTATATGAATTAGCACTCAGCTTAGAGGACTCTTGCCCTAATGTGTTGCAAAAGGGGTCCATTATATGTTTCTTGTTTCTTTCAGAATGTCTGTCTCCTTAGACATTCCAGAATACTGTTCTAGAAGTATTGAATTCCAAGTGCAGTGATTTTTCCCCCTAGTCCGTTACAATTAACCTCCTTATTGCATCAAATATCAAAAAAAGCACAACCAGAAATTTTGGCTCTCAAATTGCTGCAAGACTATTAATATTTAGCCCTTGGACTCCATACCAAGAACTTCCCTGAAATTTCTAAATTAGTATTCCTGCCTAGGACAAAATTTGTCAATAAATATATTGGAAAACCGCTTTAAAACCATTTCATTTCGATTGGGGTGGGGTAGTAAACTTCAAGTCCTATTTCTGTATGAAGATATATTATCCTATGCCACACCTACCATTTTGTCAATTTCCATTTGTAGTTATTTTGAAAAAAGCCATCTCTGAGAAGTGCTAATTCTGAGTTGAGAGAGGTCTGTGCAAATGCTCACTGAGTGATGTTCTCCTTTCTGATAGACTATGGTAGCTAGTGCTTCCTTTTCTTGGTGGTGGTGAAATAATTTAGCTCACTACAGTGGCAGTTTCTCTCTAGAAGGTGTGATTTAAGGTTATTGGATCTTATCTCAGAGTTGTCTTCTGAGACATTGTTACCAAGTTATTTGGGGGGTGGTCTTCAGGAGATGTGACAAGTTTTAACTCCTCTAAGATTTAGGTATAATCTGGTTTTGAACACTTGATTGAAACTTGTTTTTTTTAACTCAGCAGGCAGCCTAGGCCATGGCTGAAAAGAAGGGGTAAGTCCTTCCTTGCATGATGTGTGCAGGTTTTCCTGACGACTGGATTTCTGATTTTCATATTTCAATTCACATGTGTGACTTCACATCAGTAACTTGTGTTTCTGAAATATCCTAACTAACTTGTTAATAAGGAAGGAAACCAGATTTGCTTAAATCTGTTCAAGGCTGACATTCTGAAATCTAAACTGGAAATAATTTCCAGAATATTTAGAAAGGTTCTGACTATGATCACAAGCCTAAAATGGCTCTTGGGGAAAGAAGTTTCCTTTTTGATGAAAACTTAAAGAATGCGTTTGGTAATTTAAGTAGTTAAAAATATAGCTTTAAAAAGGACAGCTTAACACGTATTCAGCAGACCTTTTGTGCTCGTTGTTGCTTTTTTGTTTTTGTTTTGTGGAAGGAAAAGAGAGGAATTGATTATACCAAAAAGTAATACCTATATATAATTTTGAGTGCTACTTCTATCTTAGATATTCCTTAACTATACCTACCCCACCATGGTTTTAAGAAAACAAATCCGTGGTATCTATTAAGAATGTCAGTCGTGAGCTTAGTGTTTAAGTAATACCTCTCACTTGCAGTTTGCATGATTAGTCTTGCATATCTTGATATCCAACTTTGCTTTTGCTGTGCCAATTCAAAAATATTTTGCTAACAAATCTCAATTCATTGACTTCATGATGAAGTTTTGTTTTGGTCACTCAGTTTTATATAGTATTGTTGGGACCAAAAACTTTTAAAATACTGACTTTTATATATATAGAGAGAGAAAACAGAGGTTTGAAGCTGGAAAGATAGTGTTTATCAAAGATTTGTGTGCTTTTGTTTTTTAAACTCTTCAGGCTGCTGGTAAGGCAGTTTCTAGGGCACATTCTTTTCCTCTTTGTTTCTTGACTAGTGTAGCATGTGCTGTGTTTTAAATACTTCATTCTCTGCTTCATATTATTCTAGTAAGACACTATTCTGTAGGTAGACAAGCTAAATTGTATATTTTAGTTACTTGGCCTAACAAGCATAACTAAAGGGACTTTTTTTTGTACTTTCATCTAATTAAACTTAAATAAAAAGGGCATGTTGGCCACACTTCCTGTCTTTTGAAAGTCCACAGGATTGTGAAGCAAGTCCTCTGCCTTTCACTAGAAAAATAGGTTGCCATTTAACTGTAGAATATTTGAGAAACAGTTCAGTCTCTCCTTTAATTGTCAAACATTTTGGCACGGTCCACCACTCTGGTTTGTCGCTTTCTTGAGAATAGTCCATTTTTGTTGCTGTTATAATGCCTATATTATAACGTGTTCTGGTCATTGGAAACAAAACAGCTCATAGTTGAGTGAGTAATACAATAACAGTAACATAATGTAGTAGTCATCTTGCTTCAAGGAATTTAATTAGATAGCCAAATAACGGCTTTGTTGATTACCTTGGTAGGGCTTTTGTCTTACTCTCTGAGCATCACTACGAATGTCTGACATTGAAGCACATACAGTAGAGCACTTGTTGTGAACTTAATCCTCCTGCATAATAATGCACTTGTGAAAAATTACGCTTGCTTGATGTTTGAAGATTATCATCCATGTGCTAGGGCTCATTATTTGTAAAATACATACTTAGTTCAAGTTGGTACACCGTGACTTTTTTGGGCTATCAGTATCCAAGCCCCTACTCTACTGAAAATATAATCTTGGCTCTCTCCCTTTAAGTCAGAGGAGATGTAGAATTTAGGACGCTTTGAGACATTATATTGTAAAATAGCTTGTTTTATGTTCCTAAAGCTATCTTGTTCTGTGTTGAAGCTATTAATTGTCTCAATGTAAGTTTTAAATAAACATATTTCTTTAGAGCTGGTTTGCACTGTGTGATTTTTCTTTTTTAATGATGCACTGTTGGTTGTAAATGCTTTCTTCCTTCCCTCTTACTCCCTCGTTTATCCAACCCTTGGCTCCCTTAAGTTGAACATTTTCGAGTACGCTTACAAGTTTAAACACTGCATTTATTTAAAAAAAGAAGTAATTCTTATTGCTTAGACTTTTTATTAGCTAAATGAAGAAGCTCATACAGGTAGGGTACTTGTCGAAGCGGAGTACTTTACTTCATCTCTCAGTGCTAATCCTGTGAAGTTGTCCCGTCTAGCCGCATATTCCCCGACGTTGGCCAGCCCCGGCACCACACAGCAGCTCAGAGCGCTGCGGTAGATGCTCATGTCATGGGCGTCATACCACTCGTCCGTCTTTTCGTCATAGCACTCCACATTAAAGGTGGTAGTGAAGCCATTAAAGCCGCCCACCACAAACAAGAGGTCGTCTACCACCTCGATGCCAAAATTGCTACGAGGATTAAACATAGTGGGGATTGTGCGCCAAGTATTAGCCACTGGGCTGTAGGCTTCCGCACTCCTAAGTCGATTTGCTCCATCAAAGCCACCTACCTATGGACGGCAAGGGAAACACGGTTGACTGTTAGCCATGGCTTCTGTTCACAAAGAGCCCACCATTGGGGGTGGGGGTGGGGAACCAGTGATTTCATACCTCCCTCTTTCCACTATTTTCCACGGGGAAAAAATGCTTTTCAAATGCTTACCAGCAGTGTAAACCTATTTGCGAACAAAAAAGCTAGGGTTATCGTTTTGGTGTGATACAAGATACACTCACCGCATATACATGCTCTCCATAAGCAATTACGCCTATTCCACTCCTCCTGCTTCTCATGGGTGCTATGACTGTCCACTGATTACTCTCAGTGTTGTACACTTCGGCTGTGAACAGACACTCGTTTCCGTTAAAACCGCCACATATGTAGACCTGTGTGGAGAGAGGCGCAAGGTTACTGGAATCGTGACCACTGGGGAGTGGAAAGAAAGGGTGTGTATGTGGCGGTGATGAGGGGACCCTTCTGATGCCAGCCTGTACGCTCCCTCTTTCTCCTGTGTGTACATACATCGCTTTTGAACGAGTAAAATGTTAAAGGATAGTTCCAAAGGGCCCCTTCGTTGTTTGAGGACGGAGTTAGTCCTGCAAAGTGAGTACCGCCTCTTCTATTTTGCACCTGCCCCCCAAAAACAAAGAAGAGCATTACTTCTGGGCGTGTTCTTCCCCCTCCCTAGTCTTACCTTCCCGTAGAGTGTTGTGGCACTCGCGTCACTCCTCTGCTCGTGCATAGGGGCGATGAGCGTCCACTGGTTGGTCTCGGGCTCGTAACGTTCAGCAGTGTTCAGACGCACATAGCCGTCGAATCCTCCCATGGCGTAAATAAAATTGCTGAGGACTGTCACGCTGACGTAGCAACGTCGGGAGTGCATCGGGGCCACCTGATGCCACGTTTTTTTGACCGGGTCAAAACGCTTAACGCTATTGAAATAGTCTACACTATCGAACCCCCCAATGATATAAACGTAGCCTTTCAAATAGGCTGCCCCGTGGTAGGCACGGGGACTCTCTTCCTCACAAGTGACATTCACCCATCTGTCTGCCCGAGCATCGTATGCCTCAATGGCATTGGTGGGGCTCCCACCACTCCAGCCACCAATTGCAAATAGGATGGCATAGGGCAGGCGGGGCCTGGTGAGTGGGTTGGTGAAGTCAGAATTAGAGGGTCCATTCATGTTGAGGTCATACATGGCCTTTAGGGCATTGATGATGACTGGCTTGCATTCCTCACTGTCTTTGACATAGTCGTTCATCTTCACATTGTTCATGAAGTACTCAGCATGCATTAAGGCCAGGCGAACCTAAGAAAGAAATACAGAAAGTGAGATGAGGTGAGGGTACCTGGAAAACCCATCTCCATATCTCCCTGCTTACAGTCTGCCTTTGAGTGGCAGCAGGGTCATATTTTGTGTTTGAAACTTCCAGCTCACAGTTTTGCGGAGGTGGTATACATTTGGATGCTGAGAATGAGCTAGATAGAAGGGACCTCAAGTGGTCACAGAGCTAGCCCCTTCCTGGGCCCCTGGGCAGTACTATCAGGCCAGAGAAAGCTGTGGTGATTGTTCAGTCATTGAACATCTATGTTTCTCTGTATAAAATAACACAGATTAGGGGGCGCCTGGGTGGCTCAGTGGGTTAAAGCCTCAGCCTTCAGCTCAGGTCATGATCCCAGGATCCTGGAATCGAGTCCCGCATCAGGCTCTCTGCTCAGCAGGGAGCCTGCTTCCTCCTCTCTCTCTGCCTGCTTCTCTGTGATCTCCGTCTGTCAAATAAATAAATAAAATCCTTAAAAAAAATTAAAAAAAAAACACACAGATTAGCACCAAATTGCTGTAATTGTATATAATACATTTTGGTGTCTATCCCACTTCTACCTGGGGTTTGGGGAAACTCACAGAATAAAAATGGGTGAAAGGAAAGCTCTTTAGAATTCTTTTGAAGGCCTTGCCATCTCCTTCCCCCACTGCCAGGGAGAATTTTGGTCAAAGAATATAAATGGGGTAGAAGAAGCTAGCAATGTCAAGAAAGGAAAAACCCTGCAAAATTCCACAGAATAGTAGCCTTCTATATAAGTGCATGTGAATACAGCCCCAGAATCTGCCAAACAGCTGAATGTGGCTCTTTGCACAGTCCCTCCGGGATAAATGAACCAAACATGAGCAATTAAGCATCCCACAAAAAATAACTAAACTTGACCTTGGGAAGCAAAACTGAAATATGCTGCTTCCTATTTTGGGGGTCATGAGAAATCCATTTTAAAATGGCCTCAAATACAGCATCTTCTTGTTTGACGTTGAGCTCATCTTTCTCAATGATATCCTTCAGTTCAGTGACTGAGAGCTCTAAAAACTCGGCTGAGACTTTCACCATCTCCTCAAAGTTGTGCAGTATAAACATGTAGGCCTTCTGCCTCAGCTCGGGACAGTAGTAGTAGTCCGTGAACTTGCAGATGCCGATACAGTTATCCAAACACAGCTCCGACTTGAGGAACTCACAGCAACTCCTGACAATACCCATGATGTTAAATTGGTCTGCAGCAGCCAGCAGCTTCTCCACATTGTCCGGTGTGATAGGGACGGTCCGGGTGTATGCATATTCAATAATTAGCTTCATCATGTCAGGGGAAATGCCAGGAATGTTGTATACCTTCTTTTCAGTGTTGTTCCAGCCACTTGTAAACAAAGCTCTGGAAAAAAGAAAGAAACTAGCAGCCACTGAAATATTTCTCTCCAGTTTAACAGGTTCTCCTCCCACCGTCTTTTGTCGAGGAGAGTTTGGACATGGCCTAAACAGTGTACAGTGAGTATGCTAGAAATAAATTGGCGTGAGGAAGGGGAGGGGGCGGGCAGACTCTGCATCTTATACAGTGGGCAAGAGAACCTTGCCAAGAACTTTGACTTTGGTCACTCTCCTTATCCTCATGAAAACTAGAACTTTTCCCTATTTTGTGGGTGGAAAAATTAGGATCTAGAGCCGGGAATAAGACCTAGGTCTCTTCTATCTCAATCTTGCTTAAGGAAATTAAACTTGAGCAAGATGTTTTTTTAATAAGTACCGTTCAACCAGCACACACCCAGAATCTGATCACTCCCCACCTCTGACTGCTACTTCCTTGGTCCAATCCCCCACCATCTCCAGCCTAGATGATTGGGAGTAACCCTCGAATGGATGCCCCTGCTTCCACCCTTGATGCTGCCAGGGCTTACAGTCATACCCCAGCCACCTTATGAGTTTATGTACCCTTCCACCCAAAACCTTCTGCTGACATCCGTTCTTGCTCGGAGTAGAATACAAAGTGCTTGCCAGGGAGTACAAAAGTCTTCTGAGATCTGGACCAGTAATACTTCTCTGGCCACTTCCTCCCACTGTCCCCCTCATTCCATTCCAGTCCCACCAGCCTTGCTTTCCTTGAATACACCAGAGGTGTTTCACTTTTGGTCTTTTTGTACCTGCAGTTGCCTCTGCCTGGAAGGCTCCCCGCTGCAGATCTCCATTTTTCTCACTCCCACATCCCCCTTAAAGTCTTTGCTCAAATGTCAGCAAACCATCCTATTTAAAATCACCACCTTTCTATTTAAAAATCTCCCTACCTGGGGCGCCTGGGTGGCTCAGTTGGTTAAGCATCTGCCTTCAGCTCAGGTCATGATCCCAGGGTCCTCGGATTGAGTCCTGCATCGGGCTCTCTGCTCAGAGGGGAGTCTGCTTCTCCCTTTGCCTGCCCCCAACCCCGCTTGTGTGGGTTCTCTCTCTCATAAATAAATTCTTTAAAAATAAATAAAATCTCCCTTCCTTTTTTCCACCTAGCACTTGTGATCTATTTTTTTATTTATTGAATGCCTATTCCTCTTACTAGAAGGTAAACTTCATGAGAAAACAAATGTTTGTCTCTTTACTCAGTGTTTTATTTCTAGTACCCCAATAGTGCCTGTCACAAAATAGGCACTCAATAAATAATTATTGACAGTGTACTATTCCAGAACTATTTATTGGGCTTCTACTGTATAGCTATGTACTTTTTTAGGTGTTGAACAAGACAGAAGAAACTGCCCTGACAAGTTTTTCCTCTTTTTTTCCAGGTGGTTTAAGGGAATATGGGCTTGGAAATTAGATTCTTCCCTAGAGCAGGGGTCTGCAAACCTACAGCCTCTGGGCCAGATTTGGTACACCTCATATTTTTGTACCACCTACAAGCTAAGAATGTTTTTTACTTAAAAAAATTTTTTTTAATTATTTTTTTAGATTTTATTTATTTGACAGACAGAGATCACAAGTAGGCAGAGAGGCAGACAGAGAGGGAGGAAGGGAAGCAGGCTCCCCGCTGAGCAGAGAGCCTGATGCAGGGCTCAATCCCAGGATCCTGGGATCATGACCTGAGCCGAAGGCAGAGGCTTTAACCCACTGAGCCCCCCCCTTTTTTTTTTAAAGAGAGAGAGTTGGGGTGGGGTGGGGTTGGGGGGCAGGAACAGAGGAAGAGGGAGAGAATCTGAAGCAGGCTCCATGGCTAACTTGGAGCCCAACATGGGACTTGATCTCAGAACCCTGAGACCATGACCTGAGCTGAAATCAAGAGTTTAACCACTTAACTCACTGAGCCACCCAGACACCGTTTTTTACATTTTTAAGTGGGGAGGTTTTGCAGCACCTGGAAATTATAATAAATTCAAATTTCAGCATCCATAAATCATTTTATTGGAACACAGCCATGCCCTCTCATTCAGTATTGTCTATGGCTGCTTTCCCACTATAAAGACAGAGGGCAGTCATTGTGACAGAGGCTGTATGTAAGGCTTACAATATTTAAGCCTGTAAGGCTTAAAATATTCACTATCTGGTCATTTGTAGACCCTGTTGTAGGTCTAGATGAAATGAGAGTTTTTAACAACAGATGGAACACATGTATCATGTTCATTGGAACAGATAACTCAAACATTTTCAGCTCATGAACAAAATAGCTCTGCTGCTTCCTGGGTCCCAGTGCTTGTGGCCCAAACTCCCTTTATCTTCTGACAAATACTTCCTTGGGCCTTCCCGCATCCTCCTTCCCATCTGCTCAATCCTTGTCAATTCATCACCCTGTTTGAGATAGTCTCTACTGGGATGGGGGCACAAGGGTCGGCTGAGGCAGCACTGTCCTCCTCTAGGTTTAAGTGGGAAATCCAGGATGGGTGTCCAACCTTCCCAAAAGTTAGTTTGGGTGAGAATCAAAGGAAAAAAGCACCTGGCCCACCAAGAGTTGATTGAAATCCAGTTGAAAAGCAGAGAGGAGGCTCCGGCCCTATTTGTGCCTCTTCAGAAGACAAAGGAGCCAGGCTAGGGGAGCCCAGAGTTTTGACAGTGTCCCTAACTTAAGATGATGGGGTTGGATACATGAAATGAACCAGAATGTCTCAGAATGAACCCAAGTCCCCCTTTGGCTTAGTTTGGCAACCCTGTTATACCTAAAGTAGGAACTGCAGCTACAGAGGATGTTCTTGTGGGCATTGAACTCAAAGCCATTGACCTTGATGACCACGTCGCAGAGCTTGCCCTCTAGCCTAAGCTCGTTGAAGATCTCACAGGTCATCGCACTCATCTTCCTCTCCATGTGAGGCTGGTGGAAACGTGTGGAGGCCGCCGTGCTCTCCATCTCCATGGCACCCTGGGACCAGCGGAGAGAGGCTGCTCTCCTAGGGTGTCGGGGAGGGTTGTGGGGGGCCCCTTTAGCCTGCTGTCGCTCCTTTTCCCTACTACATCTTTCATATAGGGCCCATCAGGCAGCCCAAGTTCCAGAATCCTGGGCCCGCAGTGAGATCACTCTCAGGATTGTGGCCTCAGGTTCTGGAACTCTCTCCTGTCCCTGTCCTCCTTCCTTCCCCCCTCCCCCACCATTCAGGCTGAAGACCACCCCACACCTTCCAAGCCCTTGAATCTGGAGCAGGACTGTGACCACCAACGCCATATAAGAGTTTTTATCCATTCTAGCTCCTGTTGCCCACTTCAGATGTCCAGTTCTGTATCTGTGTAGCATCATCTAGACCTTCTTCCACTGCTGGACACTTGGCTCCCCAGACACTGAATTCAAGGAAACCAAGTCAGAGGAGGCAGAAGGAAGGGAAGCTGATAAGAGCTCACGCTGGCCTAGCTGTCCAGGGCCTTCCTGCCCTGCAGACTTGTGTTAGTGCTCATTGTCTTCTGTGATGAGGAATGGGCTCAGTTAAGCCCCTTCTGGATGTTTTCCATATCCCCTCCCTTCCTGCGGCTTTTGTGTCTTGCAAAATTTACGTCTGGAAATGACCCCTCTGGCCAGTGCTTTTGCTGTCGACGGTGGCACCCGGTAACCCCAACTCTTCGGACCCTCACCCTGCTCAACGCAGAGCCGGCACTCGAGGTCTTGCCCAGCGCGGGCACCGCCCTCTCCCGGCCCCGCCCGCGGTTCCCCGGCCTCCTGGCGGCGGGCGACGCCTGCGCAGTGCGGCCGAGGGGAGGTCGTTGTCCCGGCACCGTCGTCCCGGCTGCGAGCGCCATGGCGGAGGAGGTGAGGCGGGAGGAAGCGTCCGACGTGGGGCGGGCCCCGATCCCCGGGGCGCTCCGAGGCCCCCAGCTGGCCGCCTGGGCCCCGCCGCGCCACCCCGGCCAGTAGGCGCCCGGGTCTGGCCCGGAGCCCCCCTGTGCGCCTCGCGCGCCCCGGCCCCGCCTCGCAGGGCTGCGGAGCCGGCGCCGGGCTCCCCCTGGGCCCAGCGCGGTGCCGGGGTCAGCGCTTCTCTCGGGTCTCGGGACAGGTGAGCACCCTGATGAAGGCCACGGTCCTGATGCGGCAGCCCGGGCGGGTGCAGGAGATCGTGGGCGCCCTCCGCAGGGGCGGGGGAGACCGCTTGCAGGTACGGCGGGAGCGACGTGGGCGGCTGGGGAGGTGACCGGCCCAAAGGGCCTGCCGGCGCTGCCGCGGACGCTGCCGGCCCTGAGCCCCTACAAATGGCCAGCGGCCGGAGGGCAAACCGGTTTCTCCACCTGATTGCCCTGGGTTAGAGTCCACCTGCCGGAAAACCGACATTTCAAATTTGTCGGTCATGAGCAGCGTCTGCTTCCTCTTACTAGGTAGAAGGCACCCAGCACCAGGCCCTGGGACCTTGTTTCCACACTAGCCGGGTCAGCGGGCCCCCCAGGAAGTTGCAGATGTGATGGGTCACCTTGGGAGAGACCCAAGGCAATGAGATGGCAAGGCTAAGAGTCAAAGAGGGTCTTGATTCTTCAGTCTCCACTCTGCCAGCGACCTCCAAGAGTCTGGGCGTCCTCAGGCATGGCAGGCTACTACTAACTAGGATTAGTTCTCCCTCCCTGCCCCCAACCCCTTCCTAACTCCTGCAGGGCTTTGCCTACTGGCTGGGTACTGAGCTGGTTTGCCTTTCATAATCTTCCCCTGCCCAGGCAGGGCCACACCATAAGGCATCTGTATGGATAGCATCTCTCTTTTTTGCATTTTAGGTAATCTCTGATTTTGACATGACCTTGAGCAGGTTTGCATATAATGGAAAGCGATGCCCTTCTTCTTACAGTAAGTCACATACTAGCTTGCTTTTTTGGGGCTTGACAAGATGGTGGCTTCTGAGTGGCAAATGAAAGGAGTTTTGTGTGTTTGCAGACATTCTGGATAACAGCAAGATCATCAGTGAGGAGTGCCAAAGTGAGGTGAGTTACAACCCCTTCTTTGTTCAGAGATGGCTGTCATGTACTACTTGAGATAGTTCTTGGTTAGGACCAAAGATTCCAGGGTAGAGACCTTAGATGATTAATATTTTTAAAAAATTGTTCTTATGTTCAGGTGGACCTAGTCTCATAGACTGGGGCATTGTTTCCTTTTTGTTCAAGACATGTAACGATTGGTGGTTAGAATATGGATGTTATGCATTCTGCGAGTTATAGAGTTTTCAAGAGACTTCAACATTTGCTGTTTAACCCTCCAGCAACTCCAAGGGGTGGATAGAACCACTATTATCTCCATTTAACAGATGAGAAAACAGGCTTGAAGAGGATAAGCAACTCCTTCAAGGGTCATACAGGCAAGACACAGAGAGCTTGGTTTTCCCATAGATCTAATTCTGTCCCAAACTCTTTTCACTACATTATGCTGTTTCTTTAATAATATAATGGGGGTGGGGGGAAACCTGGGTGGCTCAGTGGGTTGAGTGTCTGACCCTTGGTTTTGGCTCAGGGTGGTGGGATCTGGGATTAAGCCTGCTGAGCAGGGAGTTTGCTTGAGATTCTTTCCCTCTCCCTCTGATCCTCCCCCTGTGCACCCCGCCCCCCACCTCTCTCTCTCTCAAATAGATAAATAAATCTTTTAAAAAATATATAATTTTTTGGCAAGGTAACAGGTATCAAGAAAGACTTCTGAATTAATGTCACTATATGATAACGCCCATTTCCATGAGATGCATACAAATATTATAAATCATGCAGCCTTGGAGTTGATTTTACTTTGTTCCACATTCTGGCCTCTTTGCCAGAGGAGAGACCTGCTGGTTGTATGTTTCTCTGTAGTTTGCTGAGCTCTTTCTGCTGAAGAGCTGTATCATTTAGTTTCACTTCGTTGTGAAATTCACTAAATTACATTTAAATTACATTTAAATTACATGTCAATCTGTCATCTTGATCAGCTTTTCCAATACTCTGTCATGGTTACTTGTTATTAAGATGCGCAGCATATTATAGGTAGACCTTGTATTTCTAAAACCCATCTTTCTGGAGATGCACTTTTAGCTTAACATAAGTTCTGGCTCCAGACCTAATCAGTTGTTTTTGGTAAGTCACTTTGAGTGGTCCCTCACATACATGTCTTATCAGCCTCCAGAAAGCTGCACCCACAAGTAAGACAACAGGTTGGGTGCCTGCTCTAGGATAAGAAAAAGTGGACAAACTAAGATTCTGGGCGTTGATGAGCTCCCAAAAAAAATCATAAAGCAAAGTTTATGCATGAAGCCCTTTTTCTTTTTAAAAAAGTATATTCTGTTGAATTCTCTTACACCTTTTAGAAAAATATTCTCACACTCCCCCCAAAACGCACACATTGAGAATCTTAATACATTTCAGGAGTTTTCTCCCTTTGTCAGTGTGTGCTCTTTGCCTTTAACTCTCTTTTGGACCCATGGTCAGGGACTCCACATTTGATCTCATAATATTCTGAGACTGGGCATATGTTAAAGTTAAAATTCTTTTGCCCGACCAGTTCCCGTTTTTATTGGGTGCTGTTACTGACTGGCCCGTGTGACACCTGGTCCCAGATGCGGTCTCCCCAGACGTGGAAGGAGATCTTAGCAAGAGAAGGTACACACAGGAGCCTGTGAGCTGATTCCCCTGATGTTGGTTCTGTTATCGTTATCCACCAACATGCTGGCTCCCAAACCCACTTTCATGATTTTTCTACTTCCACTTTCATGATTTTTGCCATATCTATTAGAGTGGCCTGTAATACATATTTTACTTAAAGTTGGGTTACTATTAAAAATCTGAATGCGGGGAGTCTGGGTGGCTCAGTCAACTGAGCATCTGCCCAGGATCCTGGGATCGAGGCCCGCATAGGGCTCCCTGCTCAGTGGGGAGTCTGCTTCTCCCTCTCCCTCTCCCTGCTGCTCCCCCTGCTTGTGCTCTCTCTGTCTCTCTCTGTTAAATAAATAAATAAAACTTTAAAAAAATCTGAATGCAATTAGAAAAGAAACAATCTTTGTGAGAGCATGAATTTGATGCGCTAGTTTTTTTTTTTTCTTAATACGCATTAAAAGGAATCCAAAAGTACTGAAATGAAAAGTGTGTATCCATGTGCCTCCTAAAGTGACTTTGCCTACCCCCTGAGAACGTGTACCCCATTTGGGGAAATGCAGCTTTAATCCCTTCTTACCGGTTAAGCCCTGCCGACTGAGCTAGAGAATAACAACAAAATCCTAGTAACTTCTCACCTGAGAGCAAAAGGTCTTTGTGGATTCTTAGACCTCACCCTCTGAGGGTGCGGGTGAAGGGCTGACCAGCTCTGCAGGTCAGTCACTCCCTAACACAGAGTTGCCTCTTCTAGGTGATTATTTCCTCACACTCAGCTGTGGGCCTTCGCTGGGGAAAACTTGATGTGGACTAACGGCTTTTCTCTTCATTTGGATGTCCCAGCTCAAAGCGCTCCTTCACCACTATTACCCAATTGAGATTGACCCGCACCGGACCATCAAAGAGAAGTTACCTCACATGGTGGAATGGTGAGTGATGGTGGTTTAGAACTGCTCCTGGCCCCCATGATGGACGGGTCTGGGAGGGGGGGTATGTTTTTCCTGAGCTTGAATGAGGTGGCAGGCCCCCTTACCTTACTGAATTCCCTTGGCCCCCCCTATTAGAACCAACCGTCCAGGCTACTTGTGGCCGCTGCTAGAGTGGGGGCCCACTGAGAATCCTTGGAAGGAGGGAGAAGCCCCTGGGTTTGGGGGAATACGTGCTACGGGGAGATAACTTTCCTATAGGAACCAGTATATCCTATAGGGGACAGAGCCCCGCTTCTCCAGAACATGGGGTCACCAAGGGAGGGATTCAGGAGGGCTTGGACTTCAGCGGTTAGCTCACTCAGTTCTTGTTCCTGTGGCTGTGGTACGGCTTCCTCACCCTCTTCCTTTTAAGGCCAGCTGGAGTCCTTCAGGAAGTGGCTTGGTGGAAAAGGATGAGGCCTCCATTAATCTTTCCAGAGGGGACTTGGCCCTAAAAAGGGAAAGGATACTTTCCTACTTAGTGATTGGAATTTGGGCTTTTGTGGGGCATCTGCTTCTAGGTGGACCAAAGCACACGATCTCCTTTGCCAACAGAAGATTCAGAAGGCTCAGATTGCCCAGGTGGTTAGAGAGTCCAATGCAATGCTTAGGTAAGCGGCTTGCTCTGGGAAACATTGGAAACTGGTTTGCTCCCAAAAAGAGGCTGGGAAGGAGTGGAGGGGAGTTAGTTGCTAGGGGAATCAGAAGAGACAGACACTGTAAGTGGCTGATGTGAAGAAGGCCTTGCTTTTCTTCTCTGAATACAGCTAAAGGATTTCTCACCCGTGGGTGCTTCCTAGGAAGCTATCTGCTACTAGTGGATGTAATAGGAATATGACCAAGGCTTCATCTCCTGGAACAAACAGCGTCTAGCCCATTTTCTCCAGTGGTAAAAAGACTTTGGGGTCACCATGATGCCTGGTGTTCTGGATTAACCCAGACATGGGAGTTGACTGGCCTAGGACCCTTGATCATCAGCGGCATTCCTAGTGCTACTCTCTCTGCTGCCATATTCTTTTTTTTTTTTTATTAACATATAATGTGTTATTTGTTTCAGGGATACAGGTCTGTGATTCATCAGTCTTACACAATACACAATGCTCACCACAACACATACCCTCCCCAGTATCCATCACCCAGCCACCCCATCCCCCCACCTCCCTCCCCTCCATCAATTCTCAGTTTGTTTCCTGAGGTTAAGAGTCTCTATGGTTTGTCTCCCTCTGTGGTTTCATCTTGTTTTATTTTTTTTCCTTTCTTCCTCTATGATTCTCTGCCTTGTTTCTTAAATTCCGTATATGAGTGAGACCATATGATAATTATCTTTCTCTGATTGACTTATTTCGCTTTGCATAATACCCTCTAGTTCCATACATGTCATTGCACATGGCAAGATTTCATTCTTTTTGATGACCGAGTAGTATTCCTCTGTGTGTGTGTCTGTACAAGCCCTGCCTTGGGCTCCCAGCTCGGTGGGGAGTCTGCTGCTCCCTCTCCCTCCGTCCCTTCCTCCGCTCATGTGCATGCTCTCTCTCTCTCAAGTAAATAAAATCTTTAAAAAATAAAATCATAGAATGTTGCTAAAAAGAAAAAATTTAGGGGCACCTGTGTGGCTTAGTCAGTTAAGCGTCTGACTCTTGATTTCAACTCAGGTCATAATCTCAGGATCCTGGGATCGAGCCCCATGTCAGGCTCTGTGCTCAGTGGGGAGGCTGCTTAAGACTCTTTCTCCCTCTCCCCTCCCTCCACATCCACACTCTCTCTTAAATAAATAAATAATTTTTTAAAGATAGTATTAAAAATACTTTTTTTCCCCAAGATTTTATTTATTCGGTGGACAGAGAGAGATCACAAGTAGGCAGAGAGGCAGGCCGGCGGGGGGTGGGGGAAGCAGGCCCCCAGCTGAGCAGAGAGCCCAATGTGGGGCCCGATCCCAGGACCCTGGGATCATGACCTGAGCCAAAGGCAGAGGCTTAACCCATTGAGCCACCCAGGCACCCGAATAAAAATACTTTTAAAAAATATTTTATTTATTCATTTGAGAAAGAGACAGACAAAGCACAAAAAGGGGGAAGGGCAGAAGGAGAGGGAGAAGCAGACTCCCCACCGAGCTGGGAGCCTGACGTGGGGCTCAATTTCAGGACCTGGAGATCATGACCCGAGCAGAAGGCAGACACTCAACCATCTGAGCCACACAGGTGCCCCAAATAAATCTTTGAAAATGAAAAATTTAAAAATACATTACCTAAGTAGGAGGTAAAGACCAGGAGCAGAGGCAGCGCCATTGCAGAGTCCATCCGTCTCTTTTCAGGGAGGGATACAAGACGTTCTTCAACACCCTCTACCAGAACAACATTCCCCTTTTCATCTTTTCCGCGGGCATTGGTGACATCCTGGAGGAGATTATCCGGCAAATGAAAGTGTTCCACCCCAACATCCACATCGTGTCTAACTACATGGACTTTGACGAAGATGTGAGCCTGATCTCCTTTAGGCTGGGAGGGTGGAAGGGTGGGGACCACCAGCACCCCTCCCCAGGCAGCACCCAAAACCCTGAACCTTGACTTGGGGAGGGAAGGGAGGGGACTCGCGCTGGCTTCTTGCCCTCCGGCCGTTACTTGTTTCTTCATGCCCGCTAAAGACAGTTACCTCTGAAGGACTCGCCCTTTGGTGTTTGACTGACAGCCCACTGGGGTACCTAATTGAGGGTTCAGCCAGGCCCCATGTCAGCGTCCCAGGTCACGTGCCATCCTGGGTACTCCAGGGCTTAGACTTTGACTTGTTTTCCTGGAGCCAAAGGTGGGCCGCTCTGACTCATCGAGGCTCTGGCTTCTTCCCCTCACACCAGCTGCTGGGCGGCTGCCCGCCACCAGGGCCAAACACACATATGGCCTGAACAGTGCCCGTGTCACGGCTTCACGCTCCCGGCAGAGTGGCTGGTCGGTCACAACTACTCAACTCTGCTGTGGCCAAAAAATAAATAAATAAATAAATAAACAAAAGCGGCCACGGTGCTGGCTTCAGCAGCACATATACTAAAAACGGCCACGGACACGATGTGACACACGAGCCTGGCTGTGTTCCGGTCAATCTGGATTTACAAAAATCAGCCAAATCTGGCTACAGCACCTAGTTGGCAGGCCCCGAGTTTGGACTACAAGGAGGTTCTGGCATTTCTCTGGCTGTCGGGATTCCCTTTCCTCTGTGATAGAGACCACGGAGAACCGGCTCTAGAGGGTCCTTGCAGCCCTTCTGTCTCTTGCTTGCTTAGGGTTTCCTCCAGGGATTTAAGGGCCAGCTCATACACACATACAACAAGAACAGCTCCGTTTGTGAAAACTCCGGCTATTTCCAGCAGCTTCAGGGCAAAACCAACATCCTCCTGCTGGGAGACTCCATGGGGGACCTCACTATGGCTGATGGGGTGCCAGGCGTGGAGAACATTCTCAAGATTGGCTTCTTAAATGACAAGGTAGGTGTGGGACCAGGGCTTCCCGGCTCAGTGGCGTGCTTCTGTTTCAATGCCTGTTAAATACCTGGCGAACACCTCTATGTGCCAGTCAAGGTCAAGTCTTAGAGGCACTGAGGTGTGGCACAAGCTATATTCTCATGGGAAAACAGCGATGACGGCTGTTTTCCCATGAGTGATGAGTGTCAGTTAAGAGACACTATTGGGTGCTCACCACGTACCCGGCATGTTGACCCATTTAGTCCTTACAGCAGCCTTCTGAGATAGTGACTCTTATGCCTCATTTTACAGATGGGGAAACTGAGTCAAGGAGGTTCATCTACCCGTGGTAGATAGTATAGGAAGTGCGGGGCTGATTACAATCCTAAATCATAGCTATAAGGCATGGCTGAGGTGGGAGATGTCAGTATTCAGGAGGTGGGTTTATAAGTCAGAGAAGGAAAACACAAGAACAGACCAGGGGCCAACCAGAGGCAGGGGGAACACCATCGGCATGAAGGGGCTCAGTATGGTGTCAAGTTAGAAGGCCACCAGTTCACGCATCCCCCCCTCCACAGCCGGCAGGTGCCGAAGACCTCTAGAATGCTTGAACTGTGTGAAAATTCAGTCCAGATGGATTAGAAATCACATCTGGTTTTCAAATTTTAATGCCCATCCTGTCCTCCTGTCACTGACCCAAGGGTTAATCGTGGCGCCCTGTGCCCGTTGCTGTCCAGAGGCGGGTCTCTGTCCCTGAGCTGTTCTTGGGGAGCTGCAGCTCGAATGCCCTCCGTCCCTTGCCCCGGGCGCCTGAGAGGCAGAGGCGGAAGGCAGGGCGTTCTGGGGACTCTCTGTCCCCTCCCCGGGGCAGGTGGAAGAGCGGCGGGAGCGCTACATGGACTCCTATGACATTGTGCTGGAGAAGGACGAGACGCTGGATGTGGTCAACGGGCTGCTGCAGCACATCCTGCACCGCGGGGACTGGAGAGAGACGCAGGGCTCCTGAGAGCCAGCAGGCAGCTGGGGGGCCGGGCACCATGGGCTGGAGAGTGAGGAGCCTCACCGGGAGGCCGCCCTGTGGGAGCGCTGCTCACTGCTCGTCCCTGTGTGTGTGGAGTCCGGGGTGCAGCTGCTGAGCCTGGGCCGCTCCCTCCTCCTTTGTGGTGTTCTCGGGGGTGCCGGTGGGGGGCCTGTGCTGGGGGGCGGGCTTCAGCCAGGTGAAGGCAGGACCCACAGGGTGTTAGTGCCCTAGGGACCATCTAATCCAGGGGTTCTTTCTCCCCTCATTTTTTAAACATGGGGAAGATGTTCTTCAAAGAAATCTAATGTGTGAAACAGATCAAAATTAAAAAAGGAGAAAACAATTCTGATTTGGGGGTGCAGGGCTGGCTGGCTCAGTTGGTGAGGCGTGTGACTCTTGATCTCGGGGTTATGGGTTCGGGCCTCACATGGGGTGTACAGACTACTTAGAAAATAAAATCTTTAAAAAAACCCCACCAAATTCACTCACGAGACCCTCTGAGCACCCCGTAAATGTGTCTGGGGACCAAGGTGGGCAGGCGGGTTTGGGAGGTGTGTTTCCAAACCCTGACTGGGGGTGGTTTCGCATGATGCTGAGGTGTCCGTTAAATGTGGAGTTAGGGGGTCCATCGGGCCTGGCCAGCCCGGTGTGCAGAGCTCCCTGTTGAGGGATCTCCAAACGGATCCATTTGGAGGCAGATTTTCTCTCGTGCCCTGGGTTCCTGCCCTGTCTTCCTTATGTGGGCTCAGGGCCGTGGAGATGGGTGCCTTTGGCGGGGGAGGGGGGTCTGCAGTGGGACCCGAAGGGAGAAGCTGGTCGTCGACACAGCGGAAGGGATTTCTGCTCCGTTGTCTCGCATCACTGGCTGCCCTTGGAGTTTGTTTTCCCTTCCCCCTTCCCTGTCGACTCGGATGGTCAAGAACTAGCTGAATTCTCTCTAGGGCACCTTCTGAAGGTGTAAAGCAGCCAGTTCCACTGGCGTTTTGCAGCCTGCCCCCAGAGAAACGCACCCCTCCTCCCGCAGAGGGCGCCTGGCTGTAGGACATGGTTCCCTGCAGCTCTGAAGGGGAAGGCAGGCAGTGCCTCCCTCCTGAGAGCCCTGAAAGCGGGTGTCGCTTCCATCTACAGGTGGCTTGGAAAAGACCAGAAACTCCCAACTCCATAGCTAGGAGCTAGTGCCAGGATTTCCGTGATTCTGACCGAAGCCGTAGCGTTTCTTGGGCTTCACGCCTTCACACCCGCACATGGGCTCCGGTTCCGAGCTGGCCTGTTGGCTTCTGGGGAGCTCCTGGCTACCATCTGAGCCCCATCGGCAGCCACAGTCAGACCCTGAGGTGCCCTTGGGATGCTTTGGGGCTGGGAGTATCTGTGATTGGCCCTGGGGAAAAGCCATGTCTCAGGATCCTGAAAGAAGTGGGTGCTCGTGGGGGGCAGGTCAGTTCAGGGAGCCTAGGACCATCAGTCTCTCTTCCAAGCCTCCCCCGCTCTCCTGTCCTCTCCTGGTTTAGGTCATCTTTGTTCTAGCTGGGCGGGAGAGGGGCAGATGGCTGGCCTGCTGGCTGGAGCAGCTCTTCCCTCAAGACACTGGAGATGGGGGCCCTGTTACCTTTGTTTCAGACGGGGGAGGATCAGGACTCAGGATGGAGGTGATGGCTGGCAGCCAGGAGCAGGGAGAGGTGGGAATAGCTGAGCATTGGAACAAATCTACAAGCAAGAGAGGAATCCGACCTGAGCCGCTTAATTTAATCCTTGAGTTTCTTGGGTCATGTTTGAGGTCAGGGACCTCATCTTTCCATTCAGTTGGGACAGTCAAGAGACCGGGATCATCTCTCCACCCCTCCCCGGGAGGTCCCTGTATGAATGCCCACTCCCCACCCTCCCTCCTGCAGATAGGGGGTTCCTCTCCATGGAGAGGCCCTGGTGAGGTCGCAGGAGGCAGGAGGCTGAGATCCAGGATCTCGAGTGTCTACTTTGTGCCCCTTTCTTCCCCAGTCTTTGGGTCCAAGGGCTTCCCCGCATGGAAAGAGCACATCCTGAGGCCTTTGGTTTAGTCTTTTATTTGGTGCAAAGGAGAAAGGGATCTGACGCCAATTTAGCCTTTTGAGTGTGCAGCGCTCTGCCTACCCCACTCTCGCCCCAGGTGAGCCCTTCCAAGTTTCTCTCAGCCCTGAACCAAGGATTTCATAGCCATCCAAGTAGTTATCCTCGCCCCCGCCCTCTTCATGTTCTTCCTCTTCTCTGTCTCTTAGAGAAAGCAGCGGCCTTTAGGGGTGAAAGGCAATGACAAGCCCAGCCCTGAATGCTGCACCCCAGGGTCATTCCAGCCCCTACTGGCCTGGTGGGGGGTGGACATCGGAGGTGTGGGGACACAGGGGACAGGTGGGGCGCTGCCCTCCCTAGAAGCCAGCCATAGCTGAGAGAGAGAGGCTGAGAGTCTGGTCAGTCCTGGTTCATGTTCCTGGGGAGCTTCCATGATGCAGGAATAGGGGCAGGAGGGGGGTGGCTGGGGATGGCAAGGAAAAGTATGGAAAAAAGGGAAATTGGGGGAAATGAAAGAATGACAAGCTTGGCCTTGTTCAGTGTCTGGTGACATGGAGGGGAGGTATAGGTGACACGCCAGCAATGGCCCTGTTCAACCCTCAGGCTCAGCCAATGGCCAGCTTGGCTTTGTGACTCCAAAACTTGTGAGGGAAGGGTTTGGGATCAGAAGAGAAAAACTGAGTAGAGGTCTGTGCTGTGGATTTTACTCTGGGACTGGTGGGAAGACCAGAATTGTCTCCTCTGACCACGTTTTAGATGTTTCTAGACATCATGCCAGCACAGGGGAGGGTGACTCTTACAAGGTCAGCCCAACTGCCCACTGTCCTCCCAGAAGTGGGCCTTTGCATCTGGGCCCGGGGCCAAGGCCTCCACCCTTCAGAGCTCCTCATGGACCCGCTCTTGGTCTTCGTCTGACTTCAGTTTGAGCTCCTCCACAGTGATCTTGCCATCCTGGTTGCGGTCCTGGTTCTGGAACATGTCTGCTATGGTTTTCTCCGGGTCCTGCCCAGGCATGAGGCGTCCTTTGCCCTCACTGACTTGAGCCTTGATGAAGGTGGAGAACTGGGAGCCCAGAGAGCCAAGAGGAGAAGGGAGTGAGTGTCTCACATGAGTGGCCGTGGGTGGCCGGGGGAAGGGCCCCAGGAGCCAGATGGCGGTTAGAGGGGGATGGGCTGCATGACGAAGAGGCAGGGACAAGGGAGCTCAGGCACAGGGACCCGGCACAGGGGCAGAAACAGGTGCAGATGGGATGGCAGATGGACTGCATTGCTTGATGCCACCTGCATGGTGGCTCGTGCTGGGGTGACAGCGGGGGATTGGTTCTTAGAAGGACTGCACTCCTCACCCACCTCCTCTGGGGGGACCTCGCCATCCTTATTGAGGTCCAGGCCTTCGAACAGGTTGGCAGGAGGGTCCTCGTGCCACACAAACAGGTAGCCTGTGGGCAGCCCCTCCTCCCGGGACACCAGCTCCACCTCGAACAGCAGTACCGCACTGCCGGGGACACCCCGGGCTGGAGGCGGGGAGGAAGAAGAGGAGAAGGAAGGTGTCACCATCAGGCCCGGGGCTGGGCCCGACTTGTAGCCTTGCCCTGGGAGCTCCCCAGCCCAGAGGCCTCAGTTTCCCTGTGCTGGGCACACGGGATGTTTGCAGAACCCCTGGGAAGGATTCCTGCACTCCCTCCGCCAGCACCCAAGGACAGTCGGCCCCTCACCTCCGCTCTCTCCGTGTGCCAGGTGCGGGGGCACCACGAGCTGCCGCCTCTCTCCCACACACATGCCCTGCAGGCCCGTGTCCAGGCCCTCAATCACCTTGTTGGCTCCCAGAGTAGCCTCCTGGGGGTCACCATAGTCGTGGCTGGGGGGAGAGCAGATTCCTGGGTCAGTGCCCATCCTTGTCCCAGGCCAGCTGGTATCCCATCGTCCCACCACCCCCCCACCCCCCCTAGTTCAGAGGGAGAATGCGCTCCTCATGGAGCCACTGACCCTGAAGCGTGACCTGGAGGGCTCATCGCCCCCTGCTTTGGTTTCCCCTCCACAAATGGAGCCAGTGGCTCCCCTAGATGGCTGGCTTCACCCTCCCTGAGCCCACAAGGCAGGAACCTCAGCTCCTCATACTCCCCCACCACATTCTCTCGCTGGATGGGAACTTAGGGAAGAAGCACCCATTGGGGGTGATCAGGAGGACTCCCTGCACCTGGGCCCACCCACCTGCCCAGCCCTGGCCCCGCCCCGGACCCACGAGGAGAAGAGCTTGGTGCCATCCAGAAGGGAGCAGTTGTAGTGGTAGCGAACAAAGTCCCCAGGCTTGGCTGTCTCATTGCAGGTCTCCGGGGGCGGGGACAGAATCTTAATTTCCACCGGATCCGCAGGGTTGTGAAAGTCAATGATGTGGACATCGAAGATCAGCACAGCAGAGCCAGGGATCTTGTCTCCTGGAGCCAAAACGGGGAGTGGATCAGCTTGGAATCCAGAAAGGGCTGCTCGGGCCTTCACAGAGGCCCCTAGACCTACCCAGTCCTGTTTTCAAGCCAGGATGGGATGGAGTATTTGTCCCCCGGGTCAATTCTTCTAATACCCTCTTGTGGGGGTGAGGGGCACGGGAGGAAGCGCCACGCCAGTTAGAAAGCCCTTTACACACAAGCTCTTGCAACCTCCCAGTAACTTACCCTGCTGGTCAGTGTGATTAGTCCCATTCTACTGGTGAGGACACTGAGGCTTTCAGCAAAGCTGGGGCACAAGTCCAGGTCTCTTTGCCTCCTAGGGCTACGCTGTTTCTATTCTTCCATAACCACCCTGCCTCCCCAAACTCAGGAGTCTGCTGCCCTTCTCCAGGATGGAAGGGAGAAGTGTGCGTGTGGGGGGAGGCTGCCCCTGGAGGAAAGGACGGAGTCTGTGTGGCAGGAAGTGGGTGGGTGAGAGAGGGGCAGAGCAGTGGTTGGGATGGCCCTGTGGTGGGGATGTCGGGGAACCGTCTGCAGAGGAATGAGGCGGTGACTGGAAGCACAGGGGCAAGCCTACCTGTTCCATTCTCCCCATAGGCCAGGTGGGGGGGGATGGTGATCCTCCGGCGCTCCCCTATGCAGGCGCCCTGCAGCCCCTGGTCCATCCCGGGGATGATGTAACCCTTCCCCACATAGGTGTTGTAGGTGTGGTTGCGGGAGTAGCTGTAAGTCGGGGAGGGCCAGCAAGGGAGTCAGAGGTGCGCCCCGCCCCCCTCTTCTCCATAGCTCAGAGCGACCCCCAGCTGCTGTTGGGGTTGGGGGGGCGTCCTCAGATCCTGCTTCAGCTTCCTCCTCCCTCCTCCCAGCCCCCACCTTCCCTCCTCAGGAGTCCCCGGGACCTGGAATCAAAGGGGGTGCCGTCCATCAGGGACCCGTTGTAGTGGTAACGCATGAAGTCTCCAGCTACTGCTCTCCGGACACAGCCAGGAGGTAGCTCCAGTGTCTCCAGCTGGACAGTGTCCTTGGGGTTGTGGACGTCAATCAGGAGCACGTGGAAGACCAGGGAGGCCTGCGGGGGGATCACAGTCCCTGGGGAAGGGAGAGGCTTGAACCATACAAGTGGAGAGCAAACCACAGCTCCTTCTCCACTCAGAAAAGCCTATGTGAGCACCTTGCAAAAAGATGCTAATTCTACTCTCCAGAGACCCTTCCCCTGTGAGGCGTGAGCTGGATCTTCCCAAGACCATCACCAGCCCATACTGAATGTGTGTGACTCAGAATAAAGCACCCCTTTTTAGTAAGATCATCACCAAGATAGATTTCATCTCTATGGGCCTCCTTGGCTGAGTGTCCTTGTGCAGTATACAACCTGAACAACTGTATGTGGCAGCCCTCTTCTGGGGAATCCCCAAGTCCCTGTCTGCCCTCACCATAGCCTTTCTCGCCATAGGCCAGGAACGGAGGGATGATGATCTTCCTTCTCTCTCCAGGACACATGCCCAGCAGCCCCTGATCCATGCCCTTGATCAGCCAGCCAGAGCCAACGTAGGTGTCATAAGTGCCGTCCCTACTGTAGCTGCAGAGAATGAGGTAGAGGTGATGCTGCAGGAGACGGGAGAGGCAGGCTGGGCCCCGGACACCGTCCCCATCATACCCCATTCCCCAGGACCCCAGGACTCCCTCCAGCCCTTACCTGGTGTCAAAGGCGGTGCCGTCCAGCAGGGTGCCGTTGTAGTGGTAGCGGACAAAGTCGCTGTCCTGGACAGTGCGGGGGCAGTGGGCTGGGTGCAGCAAGGTGCTCACCTGCACAGTGTCTGCCTTGTTCCACACATCCAGCAGGACCACATCGAAGTAGAGGGTGGCATCGGGGGGAATGAGCCCCGCTGTGGGAGTCCGACAACCACAGCTCATGTTTGGGGCAGCCTCCAGGACCCCTCCACACGCCACAGCCCCCGGGGCCCCAGGACTCCCTCTAGCCTTAGCTGGTGGCAAAGGCAGAGCCACAGTTGCACCAGCCCCAGCAAGGCGGGTTGAATGGACATTGAACGTCCCGCTTGCCCACACCCCCCACCCTGGCTCCCCTTCTCTCCAGTCAAGCTTTGATTTTACCCAGGGCCCTGTCATTTCCTGTCCTCCCACTCCAGGGGCAGGAGACAGAAACTCTGGTCTCAGACATGCCATGACTCACACTGCCTGTGCAGTGTGACCTTGGGCGAGTCACGCTCCCACTCTGAGCTTCAGTTTTTTTGGTTGTGGGTTCCAGAATGCTGCCTCCTGCTCTCCTCCATCCCCATGCCTGGGCCCCAACCCTTCTCACCCACACCAATGCTGCCATAGCCGAGGTGGGGGGGCACAATGAGACGTCGTCGCTCGTTGACACACATGCCCATGAGGCCCCGGTCCATGCCAGTGATGAGGCGCCCCACGCCCACCACGATTGCCACCAAGGTGCTTCGGTCATAGCTGGAGGAGGGAGGAAACAGCTGGGGTACAGCGGCCTCTGTGCAGGTACACACACACACTCAGTCCCCCTTCCACTCTACAGGTGTGTGTCCACAGGCTCCTGTCTTCTCTCGGAGACTCCCTCCCCAGTTACACAGGGAAGCCCCTGAGGGAGGCTGGGGGGTTTTATTTGCCTAGGACGGGGGTGGGGTGGGTGGGTAGGGGTGGAGGTATCTGTGCAGCAGAGGGAGCAAAGCTAAGTATGGCACCAAGGGGAGGAGGAACATTGAGCATTTATTTACAACCAGCCAGATGAAATCCTTGGCCTTTTCCTTTCACCACTTTATTTCATTCTTTCCCCTGTGAACTGGACGTTAGGGTTTTTATTTTTCTCATGATGAAGTTTGAGATGAGAGGCTAGCTGACTTGCCCAAGGTCCCATGGTCTAGTGAACTCCTTGTTCGTGCTGCCACACCATCAACTTTCCAAGGAAAGGAGGGGGCAGCAGAGCTCACAGAGGGTAGGGATTGGTTTCCAGTTCTGGAAAGGCCTGTTTTATTTTATTTATTTATTTTTAAAGATTGTATTTATTTATTTGACAGAGACAGAGATCACAAGTAGGCAGAGAGGCAGGCAGAGAGAGAGAGGGAGAAGCAGGCTTCCCACTGAGCAGAGAGCTCGATCCCAGGACCCTGAGATCATGACCTGAGCGGAAAGCAGAGGCTTAACCCACTGAGCCACCCAGGCGCCCCGGAAAGTCCTGTTTTAAAATTGCCGTGGCCTTTATCTTTCTCTTACTTTTATTTATTTATTTATTGTTTTATTGAAGTATGATTGACATATAAGATGATTATTAGTTTCAGGTGTACAACATCGTGATTCGACATTTAATTTACACACATTACGAGAAGATCAGAATGATAGATCCAGTCAGCATCTGTCACCAGTTAAGGGAGGATGGGAGACTTTTATTTTTTAAATTTTCTTTATTTACTTATTCATTTATTTATTTTTTTAAGATTCCACCTATTTATTTGACAGAGAGGGAGAACAAGAAGGCAGGAGTGGCAGGCTGAGGGAAAGGGAGAAGCAGGCTCCCCACTACGCTCGACCCCAGGACCCTGGGATCATGACTTGAGCTGAAGGCAAACGATCCCCCTGAGATTTTTATTTTAAAAATTTTTTTAAATCACTTTATTTTTTATTAAGTTTATTTAATTTTTTTAGTAATCTCTAACTCCAGCATGGCGTTCAAACTCAAGACCTCAAGATCAAGAGTTGCATACTCTTCCAGCTGAGCCAACCAGGTGCCTCAAGAGATTTAAATTTTGATCCAAGGGGTTAAGAACCATGGGTTAGGAAAGTTTTCTGCACAAACTGGGACCAGCCAGGCTCCCAGAGTCCCACCATGGAAGTCATGGCCTGCTCCCTGCCCCTCCCCTACTTGGGCTGTGCTCCTGGCCACAGGCCATACCTCATTCTGCCCACTGAGCTGAGTCCTTCACAGTGCTGCTGTGAGGCCCAAGCCTGCACAAAATTTCTACCAGTTAAAAACTAGCAGAGCACCCAGTCCTCCCCAGAGTCAAGGTTAACGTGCCCTCAACTGGCTTTCGGTAGGCACTGAGTGAAGTTCGAGTTCATTCATCATCTTACTTGAGCCCTATTACCAGCCTTAGGAAGGGAGGACTTAATTTTCCAAGTTGTTTTTAACCTCCATTTTTCAGATAAGTAACATGAAGCTTCAAGTGGCAAAATTCCTTGTCCATGGTCACAGGCTGGACTGGAACCTGGGGTCTTGGACTCTGGAGTTCATCTTCTTTCTCAGTATACTGCCTGCCTTCCAAAGCCAAGGCCACTAATTTCCCGTGGGCTGAGTTGCGTGTTTTGGGAAGGGGTCTAAGTGGGATTGACTTCTTGGGATATGCTGTGTGACTGGGACCCGAGGTTTAACTCAGGCTGGCGTGCAGTCCTGCTCTGTCTCCACCAACAAAAGTGGCTTGCCAGAGCTGATCAAAGGCCCAATCAGACCAGAAGCCCATCTCTCAAACCCCAAGTCTGGCAAGATGGGCGGCAGCCCTGGCCTGGTAGAGCTAAGATGGAGGAAGGTGGGGGTGCAGGGAGACCCGAGAGAGGGCTAAGAGAACCCTCCAAGGAGCCCAGGGGGTCAATGCCAGGCCATGTGACACGTAGACAGTTAGGGTCCTTACACAGAGCTATGCCCTACACTCCTGGATCCATCGTGCTGTCTTACTATAATGCTCCCCTGCTCTACAGGGCTAACTGCTCAGACAGACCACCGCCTCCACAGAGGTTCTACTGCTTCTTTTCTGGTTACAAAGGCACTAGACCCTAGGGCTGGAACCAGAAGAGATTCAGCCTGGGTAGAAAGGGCAGGGGTCCCAGGCTGAGACCCCTGGAGAATTCACAATGCAGCTGGGGCCAAGCCCTTCCCCGCACCACGGGGGACCAGAACCTCCTCCCTGCCAGGCCTTTAAATAAAGCACTGGTGAGTAAACAGAGCAGTTCACCTAGATGACCAAACACCTGGGGGAAAATGGGGAGCCTTTTGTAAAAGAAACGGGGGTCCTTTGAGAGGTGAGGGTTTGAAATCGAGGGCAAGGATGTCTTTGGGAAGATGGAGGTCTGGGAGTCCCCGTCCCCAAGGTGCTGTGTTAGGGGTTAGAAGACTATGGAGTAGGGAATGTGGACACAGCCTAAAGGGGCTACAAGGGATCCCCAGGATTAAGAGAGCCCGGCCCTAAGAGGGGTGGCGAGTCTGGGGGCACCCAACCCATTACCTCGAGTCAAACTTCTTGCCATCCTCGAAAGTGCCGTTGTAGTGGTAGCGCACAAAATCCCCCATCTGCACTTCCCGGGGACAGGTCCTGGGAATGTGGTACCTCTCGATGACTACATCTTCCAGGGGGCCCCCGGCCGGGCTAGCACGGCCCAGCCCCCTCCCCACGGCCTGCACCAGCAGCAGCAGCAATTGCAGCTGGGGGAGCCGGGGGAAGGTGTGGCTGGGGGACACCGCGGGGAACATGGTGCCTGGATCTGGGACGGCCGGCAGTGAGGACGAGCGAAGGAGTCGCCGCCGCCAACCTCCTTCCCCCGCTCCTCCCGGAGCAGGCTCCCCCCCTTCCTGTCCTCAGTCCCCACCCCTGCCCTGGCTGGTCCACGTGGAATGGGGGGCAGGGGAGACTGAGCGGGCGGGCCGGGGGGCGGGAGACGGACGGTGGAATAGGAGGAGGGGGCAAGACTGAGTGCTGGAGTCACAGGAATGCACCACAAAGAACTCCAGCTTCCCCCCTCCCGCTGTCCCCGGGCTTAGCGTCCAGGGGCCCGGCCAGGGAGGGAGGTTCGGGAAAGCGGAGAAGTCGGAGCTGATTCCCATTAAAAAAAAAAGGGGGGGGGGGTAGAAAGAAAGAAAGAAAGAAAGAAAAAGAGAAAAGTTCTGCGTCTATTTTTCCGGAGCCCCCGGGTCCTAAGGCCGGGCTGAAGCATCCCTTCCTTCTTTCGCTGGTACCCCCCAAGTCTCTCCAGGTGGCTGGTGGGGCTTCAGAACCTGAGGCGGTATCTTGGTATTGCTCCCGCCCCATAACCCCCAATGCCCCCAGGGATGGCCTCTCCGGGGAAGAGCGGCCCCGGGTCGCAGGACCTGGGGGGCCAAGACTCCCCGCGCGCGGATGGAGATGGGTGGGCGGCGGCGAGAGTGTTGTGTTCAGGGTGAAGCCGGGTGTGCGCCTCCCGGTAGCGGACCGGGGTGGGCGACGGGGAGGGGACACTAGGGGTGATTTCATCAGGGCTAGGGGCGGAGAAGCAGCAGAAGGGACTCAGTAATGGAAAGACCAGATGCCAGAGTTTGGGCAGAGTGGGAGAGGCGGCGCTTGCTCAACTGCTTGGTCTTAAGGTGGGGGATTGTCCTTGTGTGGGGAGGGGCTTTGCGGGCTCCCATCCCTGCGGGAAGCGTTCCTCCAGCCGCTTGCCAGCTGTCAAGGGGAAGACCCCACACACAGACGTCGGGCAACGTAGGGGACTCCGGGCACCACTCTGCCCCTCCGGGGAGCTGGCCCAGACGGCGACCCCGCCTTCCGGCCCCCGGAGCCCGGCGCCCGGCGCTAAGACCCAGCGGGCGCGCCCGCCCGGCCCCGGCTCCCGCCCCACGCCGCTCGCCGGGCCCTGACGCCTGCTCCGCCCGGGGGACAGCCGGCCGGCGCGGCCATGGGGCGGGCGGCGTGCGGGCTGCTGTGGCTGCTGCTGGGTAGCGCCGCGGCGCAGTACGAAAAGTACAGCTTCCGAGGCTTCCCGCCCGAGGACCTGATGCCTCTGGCCGCGGCCTACGGGCACGCGCTTGAGCAGTACGAGGGCGAGAGTTGGCGCGAGAGCGCGCGCTACCTCGAGGCGGCGCTGCGGCTGCACCGGCTGCTGCGGGACAGCGAGGCCTTCTGCCACGCCAACTGCAGCGGCCCCGCGCCGCCTGCCGGCTCGCCCTCGGGGCCCGCGCTCGGCCCCGACGGCGGCCCTGGCGACGAGTGGGCCCGCGAGATGCAGCTCTTCGGCCACGTCCTGGAACGCGCCGCCTGCCTGCGGCGCTGCAAGAGGACGCTGCCGGCCTTCCAGGTGCCCTACCCGCCGCGCCAGCTGCTGCGCGACTTCCAGAGCCGCCTGCCCTACCAGTACCTGCACTACGCGCTGTTCAAGGTGGGCCTCGCCCCCCCTTCCCGTCCTGCCCCACCATCCCTCGGCCCCGCCGCGCCCCCAGTCCCGGAGTTCCCCCCAGCCCGCCTCGCCTGCTCCCCTCCACCACGCCTACCTCCCACCCCCGCCCGCAGCCGGGGTGCCCCCTCCACCCCCGGCGCCCCTGCCCTTTGGGGCCGTGTCGTTCGGAGCCGGCGTCGGGTTCTGGCCGGTCGGGAGCAGAGTCGCCCGCACGACCCGGGACAGCCAAGCCCACTCGTGCGCTTAGGGCTGCGGGCTCAGGACCTTCCGACCCGCTCTGTCCCCGCCCCGCAGGCTAACCGGCTGGAGAAGGCGGCCGCTGCGGCCTACACGTTCCTACAGAAGAACCCGAAGCACGAGCTCACGGCCAAGTATCTCAGCTACTACCGGGGGCTGCTAGATGCCGCCGAGGAGCCCCTCACAGACTTGGAGGCGCAGCCCTACGAGGTGGGGTGGAGGGCTTGGGCTGGCCCCCAACGCTTGTTAGAGGAGGGGAGGTGTTGGGGGGTCACCCTGACCTGCTCCCCCTCCAGGCCGTGTTCCTCAGGGCTGTGAAGATCTACAACAGCGGGGACTTCCGCAGCAGCGCGGAGGACATGGAACGTGCCCTGGCAGAGTACCTGGCCGTCTTTGCCCGGTGTCTGGCCGGCTGCGAGGGGGCCCAGGAGCAGGTGGACTTCAAGGACTTCTACCCAGCCATAGCAGGTACTCCCCAGCCCCTGCAGACCCCTGCGGGCGTCCCGCTCACCCACAGGGCCCTGCTTCCCAGAACTAAAGCCCCTTGACACAAGTATTCACCCAATAGGCTTTTATGAAGCACCTGGGAAGTTCTTCATAGGCAGATAGGAGTAAGGGGTTAACCTTCCCCTGGAGACTTCAGTTGGCTGAGAGGGACAGGCTACAGTCCTGAATGTCCCAGGTGTGGGCATGGGTGCAGAGAGGTGATGCCATCCCCAAAGGATCTGGGGACGTGGGGATCACATGCCTTCCAGGCAGAGGGCAAAGGTGCGAAGGTGGTGGGTGCAGAAGGCATTTTGTGGCACCAGAAATCACTCCTAGGCTGGGGGTCCCTAACTGCAAGATCCCTCAGCAGGGGCAGAAAGGACTGTCCTGAGCTGCTCTCTCTAGGCTTCAGTGCCACCTCCAAACCTCATCTGCCTCAGAATGCCCTGGCTCGGGGCGCCTGGGTGGCTCAGTGGGTTAAAGCCTCTGCCTTCGGCTCGGCTCATGATCTCAGGGTGCTGGGATTGAGCCCCGCATCTGGCTCTCTGCTCCATGGGGAACCTGCTTCCTCCTCTCTCTGCCTGCCTCTTTGCCTACTTGTGATCTCTCTCTCTCTGTCAAATAAATAAATAAAATCTTAAAAAAAAAAAAAAAGAAGAAGAATGCCCTGGCTCTCTCTGGTTTGCGGGTGGGGGTTGAGTGGGGGCGTGGTAAGTTGGCCCAGGTCCCCCCCCACACCGCGGTCACCCTTAGCACTGCCTTACGTATGCTGAACGAAGTCTACTCAGGCAACGTCTACTCAGGCATTACCTCCTGCGATCGCAGGGGCTGGCCCAGCCTCACCCCGGCCTCCACTCCCTAGATCTCTTTGCAGAGTCCCTGCAGTGCAAAGTGGACTGTGAGGCCAACTTGACCCCCAATGTGGGCGGCTTCTTCGTGGAGAAGTTCGTGGCCACCATGTATCACTACCTGCAGTTTGCCTACTACAAGTGTGAGCCTCCTGGTGGGCTTGGGATGGGGGCAGGGGGAAGAGAGAGCACTGCACTGGGAGTGTCAGTCATGGGGAGCGGTCCCTCAGATGTGAGGACCCTGGGTGATGGGAGGGGAGGCTGGGGGTGGCGGGCAGGCGAGAGGGTGGGAAGGAACAGAGAGCAGCCCTCGGACAATTCAGGGACCTCTTGGGTAAATGACCAGGTGGCCAACAATTACACAGCACTTGACAGTTTACAAAGCCCTGCCATTCTGTTTATCTCACTTGATGCTTTCACCAACCCCCCCACCACCTGCCAGCAGCTGACATGACTGGACCCATTTTTCAGATGAGAAACTGAGGCTCATACAGTGCAAGGGGCCATTAGTCACATGGCTGATAATAAGTAGCACAGGGACTTATGGCTCTCCTTGTCTGGGGGACATCCTGGGCATCAGCTGGGGCTGGGATGGATGATGTCTGGTGTTCCTACAATGCTAAGATGCCAGGATTTGGATGGAGGCTGGAGTCGGGCTAGAGGAGATGAGGACCAAGGGGCCGGGAGACCCTTCATGGGTCCAGTTGGCAGATAGGTTGAGGGCCAGGCTGCCGGGCTCTCATTCCCCAGTGCCATTATTCTCCAGCTGTGTGAGTTTGGGACATCTAGCTAACCTCTCTGTGCTTTGGGTTTCTTGTCTCTAAAATGGGGATGATACTAGCAGTGAGGCTTTAGTGAGTTGCACGGGCCTGGCACACGGCAAGTGCCCAGTACATTCTAGGTTGCATTATTATTTGAGTGGGATGAGGTGGCCAGAAGATCTGGGAGGCAGCTGGGGAGCCGGGAGCACTAGACTGAGCTGGGAGATAGGGATGGGCTAGGAAGACATTGTCCCTGAAGGTGGGGAGATGCAGGGCTACTCCTCCCTCCTGTCCTGCCCACAGTGAACGACGTGCGCCAGGCCGCCCGCAGTGCCGCCAGCTACATGCTCTTCGACCCTGAGGACAGCGTCATGCAGCAGAACCTGGTGTATTACCGCTTCCACCGGGCTCGCTGGGGCCTGGAGGAGGAGGACTTCCAGCCCCGGGAGGTGGGCACGGCCTTTGGAGGCGTTCTCAGTTCAATTCAAAAACTCCTGGCTTCTTTGGAAGGCTGGATGGGAAGGGAAAAGAAAGACTACAGGTTGTGGTTGGAGTCCTGGGCCAGCCCCACCTGCTGAATGGGCCTGGGAACCTTCTGATCCTGTCTGAGTATGTGGCCTCACCTGCACGTTGGGAGGGGTCCCACCTACCGTGACAGCACAGACCTCCGGCTGTAGGAGGCCCAAAATACCTGTCCATCTTGCTCCTTACCCCTCGCCTGCTCTCCGCCCCACCCTGGTCCCTCTCTCTGCTGGCCTTTGCCCTTCTTCCCAGGGACCCCCTAGCTTGGACCAACTAAGGAACCCCTGGGAATCTAGGGCAAGACTGACAGTCATGGGGCACATGGTGCCACCCTTGATTTCCTTAGGCGTGGCAGATGTTACTAATGGATTAGAGAACTCTTTCTAATAGAGCCCTCAGAATTCTCCTTAACCCGGACATTCCAAGCAGCTGTGGCTTTCTCCATCAGCAGGAGAGCTGATACCTGTCCCCTGCTCCTTGAGCTGAAAAAGGGTGGAAACACCCAGATCCTAACAACTAGGCTCCTCCCCCATGTGGTGGCAGGGTCTGGCTTACCCCATCTTCCTCCCCTCCTCTCAGGAGGCCGTGCTCTACCACAACCAGACCACTGAGCTTCGGGAGCTGCTGGAGTTTGCACATACGTACCTGCAGTCAGATGATGAGGTAAGCGGCCCCCTGCTCTCTAGGCTGGGCCATGATGGAGACCCTTGAGCTTTTTCCGAGGGGCCGCTGTGCCAAAGCCCAGCTCCACCTCCTGGCAGTCAGCTGCTGTGAGGCAGGAAAGATTCACCTGTCCCTCCTTTCTCCCCGGTCAGTGTTCTCATGCTCCCCTTCTTTATGTGTCTTGCCCGCCAACTCCCCTGCCCAGCTCAAGTGGCAGCTCCTCCAGGAAGCCCTCCCTGTGTGCCCTGGCTCTGTCTTTTGGGCTTTCAGTGCCAGCTCTGACCCTCTGTGCCTCCCCGGGCCTGGGGTGATTTGCAGCGCTGGCCCATCTCACCCCCAGCCCCCTTCTCCAGCCTGTCTCCCAGAGGATTGGGCTCTTCGATGGGGGACCACGTTATTCCCAGCTTTCCCACAGCACCTGCTGCAGAGCTGGCGTTGGGAAACAGTTTGAATGAACCAGTGAATGAATGAATGGAGGATGCCAGGAAGGAAGGACTACAGGGTGGTACCTTGATTCTGAACGAGGGTTCGAGAGTCTGAATTTTGGTGCGGTGTTGTGTTCGGGGCCGATATATTCGTTACCCGCTTTGCTCACTCACCCATCTGCCTACTCATCATATACCAGGGCAGGGGAGGACACAGTTTGCACCCTGGCCTTGGCAACAGCTAGACACGGCCCCGCCATTCAACGGGTGGGCAGCCTCCAGGCAAGTCTCAAGTAGCTCTTGAACTTTCATTCCTGCATCTTGCGTGGGGGAGATGATGCCCACGTCACACCATTCTGGTGGCAATGAGCCAAGGTCAAGTGTGGAAAGCACTTAGTACAGGTGCTCAGTGAATGGTGCCATTTTGATGACTCTTATTCGTGGCCTGCTCTTTGCCAGACACTGTGGGGCTGTGGCAAGGGGATGAAAGGTACAGCCCTTTCCCTGAGCGTCTCACAGTCTAGCAGGGGAGGCACCAGCAGTGCTCAGGAGAGGTCAGAGTGGGCCACCAGGGGAGAGCTCCAGATCCAATGGGCTCATGGGCCAGGGTTGCATCCTGGAGCTGACACCTGGCATCAGCGAGGTCAGCAGGAGCTATCCAGACGTTATCCAGCCATGGGGTGGTGGTGGGGGGCAGTAATCGTGTTCCTGGCCGGGAAATCGCATGAGCACACGGTACGCATGGACTAGCAAATTCGCTGTGGAATTCCTGGTTCAGTGGAGGGCCTTGGAGAGGGACCACTTAGCTGACATTGAATCTCTGCTGGGGGAGCATCGGCTCCGGGAGCAGCCGTCTGGGAGTGGGACCCTGTGGGAGAAACCCTCAGATTGGTCCCTGGTGGAATCTTGAGACTGGGGAAGGCGGGGGCCTTGGGGACCGAGATGGGAAGGTGGCGGGGGGTGGGGAGAAGTGGGACTTGTCCAGGAGAGGAACCTGTCTGGGTTTGCACCTGTCGTGACCTTGTTTCTCTTCCCACCCTCCGGCTGCTCTAGATGGAGCTGGAAGAGACGGTGCCACCCGTGGAGCCCAAGGACCTGCCTTCGGATGCCGAGTTCGAGGGGGAGGGGGACTACGAGGAGAGCATCTATGCTGACTGGTGGCAGGAGCCAGATGCCAAGGGGGACGAGGCAGAGGCCGGTCAGTGACTTGAGTCCTGGCAGAGGGTGGGGCTGTAACCTAGGCTGGAGGTTGGCCTCAGAAGGATCCGCGTACTGTGCGGCAGAGGCAGTTGGGGTGCTGGGACCCCTCCTCTGGGGACTTCTAGCCTGTTAGCCAACCCTGTCCCATCTTGTATTTGAGGGGGGTGGCATCCTCTCTGGAGTGGGGACCCAGCTGAGACCTGCCCCAGGGAGCCCCCCTCCTGCCTGTCTCCAGCCCCGCAGGACATCACCCAGATGCTTGTTGGGAGCGAGTGGGGGGCTAACCTGGTACTCCCTCCTTTCCTTTCCAGAGCTGGAGCCTGAACTAGCTTGAGAAGAGGGCCAGCCTTGCACCCCTCGAGAGCTGGGGACGCTTGGGCCCAATGGTACCGCCCTCACCATCCTGGGCAGCAGCAAGAACTATTTATTAAAAATGTAAAATGGACATAGCTGACCAGGCCTCATCCCACCCCAGCTGTAAGCGCTGCTCCCCAGGTCCCTCCTGTGCCTTCTCAGGGTCTCTGAGCCACAGGACGGTGGTGCTCCAGCTGCTGACGGTCCGTCCTCCTCCCCGGTGCTCTCCTCACTTGGACAGTCTCCTGGAGGAGAATATTCCTGCTCCTCCAAGTTGGATCTCAGCCTGGATTTCAGAGACCGCAGAGAAGCAGCTGGTGTCACGAAGAGCACTGGACCAGGAGTCCAGTGGTTCCTGGCCCACTGGCAGCACGTGCACAATAAATGTTTCTTGTTGAATGAACCGCAGTACCTGGAGTCCAGTCTCCCCTGGGCTGAGGGTGCGCGTCCTTCCCTCCCTCCCTCTGCGTCCATCTCCCCTCCTGTGTAAATATGGGGTGGGCAAGGGGGAAATAGTTTGGCCTCAAACCCCGATCAGGGTTTGGTTTTGGTTTGGTTTTTTTTTTTTTTTGAGAGCAGAGTGCAATTACAGATCCGCCCACCAGGGGGCGTGAGCACGCAGTTCCTTCCTCAGTCCCTGGAAGGTGTGGTTTCAGATTTCTAAGATGGGATGTCCTCTATTTTCCTGGTTCAGCATTGCTTCCCTCAGGGAGTGTGAGGAGCATGGGGAGGGGGCTGAGGACATTTCCATTTTCTTACCTTCTAGGCATTTCCTGACCCAAGTGCTCGAGGGTATGAGCAAGCATGTTCAGTCTCCCATTCTTGAGCAGAGTCTGGGGCTCTATCTCGGGCGCCAAAGGGGCCCTAGGGATACAGTTTGATGACCTGAGACCTCGTAGTGGCAGTGGAACTGCCAGATCCTCTTGCCCAATCTCCCATCAGCTCTATGGGGACGAGAGTCTGGAGGTGCGGAGACGAGGGTGTCTCCAGGTGGCTTTTTAGTGCTGTGCTGCACTGTGTACTCTCCCATTGTCCAGCGGGGGAGGGGGGAGCGTGCAAAAGGAGCCTTTCTGGAGAGGGACCGACCCTGGGCTGGGGCCAGGCAGGTAACAGTTCTGCGTGACTCCCCACGGTTCAGGCCTCCCAGGGGGCAGGGTGGTGTAGGAAGCTTCTCTTCCTACCGGAGAGTGGAGCTGATGCTGGGAAGCCCGGACCCCTGCCCTCCCCACAGGTGTGCTAGGTGACCTGGCCTGGGCCCTCCCCAGCTCTGTGCCCGGGAGGACTCTGCCTCACCCCAGACCCCGCCTCTGGGTCTCCGGTGGGGACAAGGACAAGAAGGCCAGAGTCAGTCTGGAGCAGGGCTGGGTCGAGGCTGAGGGCACTGGTGACCTCACTCCCTCTCTCCCGTAGGTGGGTCCGCAATGGGAGCCTCTGGTCGGAGCTCCCGGGTGCAGGTGCCTGGACGGGCCTGCCCCACCGCACCCCTTTCGAGCTGCGGTGTCGTCAGCCTCCACGGACGCCCCGCCCCCTGTTTCTGGGAGGGGCTGGCACTTCAGAGGGTGGGGAGCGGCGGCGTGCTGGAGCGTGCCTGCTGTGAGTAGGAGCTTTGGAATCTGGACAGCTGGGTGTGAGTCTGAGAGGGTGTGAGTGCAGGAGCAAGAAGGTCTGTGTGCTCGCGTGTTGCGTGGATGTGTGGGTCTGGGTGTGAGCCTGGGCCTCCGTGCACGCGTCTGAGAATGTCTGTGGCAGTTTCACAGGGACAGAACTTGTTTCTGCACGCGGGGCCAGGAGAGTGCGTGCCTTCATGAATGTATTTCTGGAGGGGTTCACTCACTCAGTACGTATTAATCGAGCTCCTACTATGTGCTGGGCACAGTGTAGGTGCTGGGCATACAACAGTGGGCAAAGCAGGCCAAGCACCCCGCCTTCACGGAGCTCGCGTTCCAGCAGAGAGACCTGCGAGAAACAATGGGTGTTATTTTTTTAAAAGATTTTATTTATTTAGGGGCGCCTGGGTGGCTCAGTGGGTTAAAGCCTCTGCCTTCAGCTCAGGTCATGATCCCTGGGTCCTGGGATCGAGCCCCACATCTGGCTCCCTGTTCAGCAGGGAGCCTGCTCCCCCCCCCACTGCCTCTCTGCCTACTTGTGATCTCTGTCAAATAAATAAATAAAATCTTAAAAAAAATTTATTTATTTATTGGAGCAGAGAGAGAGACCTCAGGAGCGGTGGGGAGGGGTAGAGGAAGAGGGAGAAGCAGGCTCCCGGCTGAACAGGGAGCCATATTCGGGACTTGACACCCTGGACCTGAGCTGAAGGCAGACACTTAACTGACTGAGCACCCAGGCGCCCCAACAATAAATAAATTATATGTTTAGTCTGATAAATCAGAAAAATAGAGCTGGGGAGGAGGAACGGGGAGATCTGAGGGGATGCCATTTAAGAAGTGTGTTGTGTGTGTCAGAGTGTGCATCTGAGAGTGGCATGTCTGAGTGTGTGGTGGGGAGACAGAGTGTGTGTGTATGGGGGGTGCTCTGTGGCCTAGGCCCTGCAGCCCCGTGTCCCTTACTCAGCTGTCCTCTTCTAGGCAACCGTCAGCCCCTCCCGCCTCTCTGATGCCAGCGTCTCCCCAGTGCAGGGCCAGGTCCCCAAACCGGTGAGACCGAGTCCCAGCGTGGGTCCTCTAGCCCATTCTCCCAACCCCGCCCATTGCAGACACCCTCCCCGCCTCCTCCACATCTGTCTCACCTGGTTCCTCCTTACCCCACCCCCCAACACCCCACCCAGCACCTCATCAGTCATAGCATCTGTAGTATAATGGGTAGAAGGTGAGGGAAGGCCTAAAAAGGACTGGGGATTGGTGACCTCACACAATAGGGCCAGGCTCAGAGGCCACAGAGGTGGCCGGACCCAGAAAGACCCCGTCCTGAAGCAAATGTCACTACTACAGTGTACTGAGTACCCACCATGTGCTGGGCACTTGGTCTTAAACGTTCTAGTGACATAAGCCTCAGTTCCCTTGTGCTACAGGTGAGGCCGAGGAATGGGAAGCAACTTGTCCCAGGTTCCTCAGATTGAGTGATGGCTGAGCTGGGTTTGAGGCTCTTCTCCCCCAGATCCCCAGATCGATGCTGCTCAGAGAAAAGAGAGGGAGGTGTTGGCTTTGGGGCCAGCTGTGTGGACAGAGCCCCCACATTGTAGCTTACTGAGCAAGGCAAGGAGTTCTAGAAGGGAGGGAGGAAAGGGGTAGGCAGGAGCGAAGAAGAGCAGGCAGTCAAGTTCGGCCTCAGCCTCAATTCCAGAGCCTGCCCTCCCCCACCTCCTGCCATTGTCAGCTCCCTGGAATCCGGCCCATGTTAGGGAGCCTGGGGACAGACTTGCCAGGGGTCACTTAGACCAGCACCTTTTTGAATCCTGAGAAGTGAGGGCCAGTGGAGGGGGAAAGTCCTACAGCCTCTTCCAAAATTCCAGAAAATTCTAAGGGAAGAAATCCCCCCTTAGGTTTGAGCAATAGTTTTGTTGTTTTTTTTAAAGGGAAGATTACCATGATTTACATTTGTCTTTTTTTTAATTTAATATTTTTATTTATTTATTTGACAGACAGAGATCACAGGTAGGCAGAGAGGCAAGCAGAGAGAGAGGAGGAAGCAGGCTCCCCACTGAGCAGAGAACCCGATGCGGGGCTCGATCCCAGGACCCTGGTATCATGACCTGAGCCGAAGGCAGAGGCTTTAACCCACTGAGCCACCCAGGCACCCCTGAGCAATAGTTCTTAAAGTCTCACCCTGGTTTTTCCCTTTCTCCAGGAGAGTAGGGTCTCCACTGGGGACAGAGAATGACCCCTTCCCTGTGTTGGCACCCGAGACAGCAGCATAATCTGACTGTAGTCCCCACTCTGGGGTCTTTATCCAGTTCTCCCACTCCTCCCCAAGGACAGCCCTGGCAGATGGCCCTACCTTCATGGATGGGGAAACTGAGGCTCAGAGAGGCTAGAAGGCTGGCTTAGCCCCAGGATGACTCAGGGATTAGGTGGGAGTATGTCCACAGGCTGACCTGTGGATGCATCACCTGTAATCACCACCAGCCTGGGTCCCACTAGGCGCCAAGGCACCTGGATAGCATCTCTTCTGTCCCTCAGTCAGCCCTCGGGGTGGGAGTGCCTCTCACACCCATGACTCAGGTGGGGAAACTGAGGTAAGGGGGAGAACATGCCTGCTTTCTTACCATCCCCCCCCAACACACATATATTTAATCCTCTGAATCTGGGGAAGAACTCACTAAGGGAAGTCGCTCCCAATGAAGAGTCAAGGAGAACTTGACATTTTCCATTTGGGATCACCTTTTTCATCCTTCCTTTTAGGAGAAGAGTGGGATATTATGTTCTTGGAACACAGTGAAGAGCTGCCACAGGAGATACCCTCCTTTTCCCTTGACCCCTTGGCTAAATCCTGGTGGTCTTCCTGGAGGAAGCAAGGAAGGAGAGCAGTCCCGCTAGTCTGAGTGGCGACTGGCCTCTTCCCTTGGCCCTGGTGGGTGTGGGTTGTAGGGGGCCTTTTAGAGACCTTACAGCCATGAAGGACATACCATTAAAAGCTTTTGGGGGACGCCTGGCTGGCTCAGCCTATGAAGCAGGTGACTCTTGATCTTGGGGTTGTAAATTCCAGCTTCACATTGCATGTAGAGATTACTTAAAAGTAGAATCTTAAAAAAAAAAAAAAAGTTTTGGTATCTCCAAATGAGGTTATGCTCACAGTTACAGAGACACAGGGATAGGAATGAAGTCAGAAAATGCTTGTCGCATGACTTTAACCTTTAGCACAATTATTTTGACGAACCTGGTTGTTGGTGGTGGTTGTGGGTTTTTGCTTTTTTTTTTTTTTTGGTAATACATTGGTATCCTCAAAAATGGAAATGTCCCAGGCCTTGGAGCGCCCCGCTCCCTACACACACACACACACACACACACACACACACACACGCACACACGCAAACTTCCAGCGGACCTGGCCTCTGTCCAGCACCCTCAGCGCCCGCCCTATCCAGGCTTCTCCCGCCCCCACGCTGCCCGCCCCTCCCCCTCACCACTTCCAGGTTCCCCGCCAGCGCCATAAATTATCCAAGAGCTGTAAGTTGGCTGCTGCTTCAACTGAAGGCTGAGGTGCGGATGAAATATTCAGGGATCTCAACTCTCAAATTCCCTGGTGGCCGCAGATGGGACTGGGGAAGAAGGGATTCACGTAGCAGGTGGTAGGGTGGGGGCTCCAAGCCCTGGTCGCAGATCCCGCCCTGCTGGAGTCTGGGACGCAGATACTGGAGTCCGGGAGGTGGGGGAAAGGTCTCTGTGAAATCCACGGACTGTGGCTTTGGATGGTGCCCTCCTAAGCCGCGATTTCCCAGCCCTGGGGAGGGTGGGACAGTCCAGCAAGGGCCCCTGGCCCCCCAGTCCCCTTTCTTGAATCCCGATGTTTTTTTTCCTGAAGTCACACCGCAAGGTGACTTCCCACAAAATTGGTTCTCATCTCCCTTTAATACATACACAGCACCCCAACTTTGCGGAGATAGAGAAGACATAGATTGGTGGGACCTGTGGGCTGGGGGGCAGGAGATAAGGTTCAGGTCCCAGCTCTGCCAGGAATTTGCTTGTGTGACCTTGGGGACGTTCCTTTCCTGGTTCTAGCCTCAGTTTCCCTGTATATGCAAGGAAGGAGGCTCTGATTGTTTCTTCTTCCTTTTCCCAAGGACTCTCCACAGGTGGGGGAGAAATTCTGTCATCGGTGCGTGTGTGTACGCGTGGGCGCATGCTTGCACGCGTGTGTACCAGGGGAGGGGCACCCTCTCCACAAGAAGGTTGCCTATCAGGGCAGGAATCTCTCCCAGCTCGCTGGCAGGCGGGTGGGGCCTCAGCTGCGTCAGCCTGTTCCAGGAGTCGCCCAGGCCAGGAGCAGTGAAAGGGGTGACTCAGATGGCAAGGTTCCCCCTGCTCTGTCCCCCCACCCAAACTCTCGGCAGGGGGAGGGGGTTGCGCAGAAAGCCAGGGAGGCACATCTCAAGAATACAATCCCAGTGCTTGGAGCCCATCCTGTTGCGTTCCTAAAATTCTGGAATCACACCTTGTTGGTGGGGGCTGGGGGTAGGTAAGGGGGTACCTAGTGGGGGGTAGTCACTCTCTGGAGAGGTCCTGACCCTCTTTCAGCCTCTCTATCCACCATCACCTCCAGCCTCTGGTATCTTCCCCTGGCCTGTGCTATTTCTGGCCCTCCTATCTCTGTTTTCTTGTCTCCCTGTTTTCTTTCTGACATTCCATCTCCGCCCACAGGCCTTGCAGTGAAATGTCTTGGGAGCTACCTCTGTAATTAAGAGCCATCCCCCTCCAGGGCAGGCTGGGCACACACCCTCAGGACCGGGCTGTGGGCAGTCTCTGGCCCCCAGGCTCCACCCCTGGACAAAGGGCAGTACAAAAAGCAGGAACACCTGCCCGCCCCCCCCCCCCCCCCCGCCCCCATCCTGCCCAGAGGCCTTGCACCATTTTCTGTGCTCCTGCTTCTGGGAGGGCCTGGCCCAACTCCTACCAGGAGAGCTTGGGAGGCAGAGTTTCCCCAGCCCCAAAGGGATCCCACTGAGCCATCCCTCCACCCGGGACACCAGCAGCAGGGGCCAGAGTGCAAATAGAGGCCCACATACAGAGTTCTGAATGAGCCACAGATCAAGCTAATAAACTGCTAAGTAAGATCTACCTTGATAAGTATACCCCACAGCGACCGGAAAGGCCAGAATGGAACTCAGAGTTCTGATTCCTTCTCAGAACATAGCAGCCTGGGGATAACTGTTCCCCGACCCCCAGCCCCTGGCCCATCTCCCCTTCCCTTAGCGCCCCTGGCTCCCCACTCACCAGCACGGATCCCGCAGGGGGATGTCCGCAGCGTCCATCCCTCCCCCATACCTGCCCCTGTTGCCCTTTGGCCCAAGCGTGCACCTAACACACAAGCTGCTGCTGTCCATTCTCAGGAGAAAAAGCCAGAGGAGGAGAACCAGAGGCCCTAAAGCAGGGTCAGCTCTGGGCAGGGAATTCCAGTTTCCCATCCAGAGTGTGGTCTCAAAGGGGAGAGTATGAACACTGTGTAGACTCCTCCCTTTATTCCTGTATGGAGGGGTGCTCCCCCCACACCCTGTGGGAGGACCAGGACAGAGGCCCCTTCCTCAGGCTTGTAGATGGCTCTGCGCCAGGGCCCAGAGGAGGCCGTTTTTTGCAAAATGCCTCTGGCTCTTTGCGTTGCCTTTGATCCCGTCTGCTCCCCCCAGGAATAACTTCCAGTTGTCTGTTTCTTTCCTGCTGTGGAAAGGCAATGTCATCAGCCGGAAGTTTAGTCACCCATCTGTTCACCCCATCTTCCTTTATAAGAATTTTTATAAAATTATTTATTTGAAAGAGAGAGCGAGCATGAGCACAAGTGTGGGGAGGGGCAGGGGGAGAAGGACAAGGAGACTCCCTGCTCAGCGGGGAGCCTGCTGTGGGGCTGGATCCCAGGACCCCAAGATCAGGACCTGCTGAAGTCAGACGCTTAACTGATTGAACCACCCAGGTGCCCCCCCACCCCATCTTCCTTTCTAGAGGTGGCCATCCCTAAGTCCACCTTGGGTCAAAGAGGAGGGAAAGGCTGTGTGTGTGTGTGTGTGTGTGTGTGTGTGTGTGCTGGGGAGAAGAGTGCTGACGTGACGTGCTTGGCATTTGTGTGTCTGAATCTGGGCCCGTCAGTGTATATCCTGGAGGTATGAGTGCAGATGGTTGTGTGTATATGTGTGTGTGGCTTTTGCACATCTAAATCCCCGACAGAGAGGGGCCTGATATGGAAGACAACAGCATCTCTTCTGTCTCCTTATATGGCCCAGAGGCCTGCAGGGATGAGCCGCAGAGAGCAGCCTGGCCGTTGTTCACCTTCCCACAGGGAAGCACCTCTCTGGTCCCCACCAGTTCCCCCACCCCAACATCAGACCCTCTTCATACTCCTCTTTGCTGGTAATCTCCATCTCTAGGGCAGCTTGGGGATAAGCCCTTTGGTGACCTTTCTTTCTTTACTCTGCCAACCCAGAAAGCTGCAAGGTTGTATTAACCATTTGTGTTCTTCATGACCCAAGAACTCTGCTTCCCTTGAGCTCTGGGCAAGAGAAATGAGCTCAAAATTCAGGAATACGAAGTGAAGCTAGACACAAGAAGGAACTTACAATAAAAGGAGACAAGGGTATTCATATAAAGGAGGCTGGAGATGCACCTTTCTGGGAGATTTGCCAAACAGAGAAATCCCTGCCTTTATTTATTTAAAGGCTTGGAGGAAAAGGCCTGGGTAGGATGTTCCTGTGGCCTTAAGTACAAGCTACCAGGGAGACTGTGGCCACAGTGAGTCTCCTCCCTGTCCCTAGACACCTCTTTGCCCCTTGAGACCAAATCCTCTACTCAGGCAGCTCATGGTAGTAAAATAAACATCATTTTCTGATTCTTTTCTGTATCCTACGGATGAATCCTCAGTGCCTGGCAGGCAGGCACACAGTAGGTGCATAATAAATGTGCTGAAATCCCTTGATCTGGGAAGAGTCATAGCTCTTATTCAAGTCTTTCCTGCTGCATTGGGTGGTGCCTCCACCCAGTCCCAGCCCAATGCTTAGCTTTGGGGCCAGCATGTTGCAGCTTGTCCCAGGTTGACGTGCAGGAAATATTCTGGGGAGAGACACACACACACACACAGGCTTTATTCTGAAGCCCTATTTGTGCCCCTTTATTCCACCAGGCTCTTCCACTCCTCTGTCATTAACCAGCCTGTATGCAGAGAGAGGAGGAGAGGAAGAAAAGAGTGAAGTCAGGCTTGGGTCTGGGAAGTGTGTGTGTCTGTGTGCAGGGGTGTGGGTGGGGAGGTGGGCAGGAGATGGGGAGAGCAGCTCTATTCCTCCCAAGCTGAGGGCTGGCTAAGGGCTGGCTACTGTATTACCTGGATGGGGGTTGAGGGGAGCAGGTGTAGGGGTGGGCAGGGATAAGTAGGGAGGAAGATACTCAAAAAAGCAAGAAGAGGGGGAGTCAAGGAAACTAAATATAGGGGCAGTGGCCCTGGCATGTGGAATGATGTCTGGTTAAGGATGTTGATGTCTCCCTGACCCCCTCCAGGCAGGCTTCCTGGATGGCACTTGCCCCAGAAGTGAGACTGTTTTGGCCACCATTCCTTTTTCTGGTGGGAAAGTGGTCAAGGATACTGCTGGGTTGCCTTCACCCAGCCCACCCTAGGTGCTAGCTTTGGGACTATAGAACTTGTTTGAGGGAGGACCTTTTCCTGACAACTACTCCCCCAATTCCCACATACTCCAAGTGGCTAAGATGACCTGTTTACACCTAGCTCTCTGGGAACCCTTTGGGGGTTGGGATCATTTTGATTTTCTGTGTTACCAGGATCTCATCTGATGCTGAGCATACAGTTGGTGCTCAATACTTAAGTGCTGATGAATGAATATCCGTGGTAAGCTCAGCATACAGAACATCCATGAAAGTGGGCATCCATTTCATTACCCACAGAACAGAAAGACCCTTGTCTTCTTGACTTGGTTGCCTATTGGGAAGTTCTTTCTGATAACTAACCCACGATCTTCCACCACTGAGAGGGCTGCTGCCCCATTTCTTTTATGCTTGTGTTGATTTCCTTTAGATCTGATGCCTGATTTTTCCCCAAACCCACCACTATTTTCTCTATCTTTGTCCCAAATCATTGCTCTTCTGTCTCTGCCCAGAATTTTTTTTTCTTTTCTCCCCACCCCTCCCCACTGCTTTAACATTTATGTCTATGCTATTATTCCACCAGGAGAACATGCGTTTGGTGGGCTTTGAAATGAGAAGAAAGGGGTTCTAGTGTAGGATATGCTGCTTTGTTGTTTTGTGACTTCTCTGAATTTCAGCTTCCCCATCGTCGAAATGATGCTCATTTTGTTGTCTTAAAATTTTTTTCAGAATTGTCGTGAGAATTAAATAAACCCCTCCCTATCTTTAAATTCTAACTTTTAGCAGTTGTCCAAGTGACTTCAGAAACCTTAATTTTATTCCTGCACCCCCCATGAGACAGAAACAGCTAATATACCCATTTTACAGATGAAGAGAAACAGGATGAAAGATGAGGTAACTGGCTGAGATCATGTAGCTACTAAGTGGCAGAACCCAAACCCAGGCCTTCTAATTCGAAATCTCATGAGCAGTCTGTCTTTGGGGGAAAAATCCCAATCCAGAAAAAAAAGCCTATGAAGTGCTATACAAATATGTTATTATCCCTCTGTGGCAAGGGTGAATAAGCCCAAAGAAGCATCATGCCTGACGCTGAGTTGGCTTGCCTGTGAAGGCGTCTGTCCTTTCCCATGGCGCCTCCTGACTCACCTGTTGGACAGGTAGGGGGAAGGGGAGAGTAATGAGTCTCACCTGCTCAGAGCTAGGGTGGGGCAAGACACACCCCATCCTTCCCATTGGTTCTTTCCTTAGTCTTACTGACAATCCCTTGCCCAATCAGGAGGAAGTAACCTTCTATCTGCCAATAGGTGCGGAATGAGGATGAAACCTCAAGTTGGAGGCGGTCCCCAGAGCCGACTAGCAGTCCCCGGGGCCAATGGCCAGCGGATAAACGGAGGCGGCGGTGGAAGAGGACTGGGCGCGAGGCTCCGCCCCTCAACGGGACTGTCAGGAGAGGCAGCCAGTGAACTCCTCATCAGCGGGTGGGCGTTTCCTTAGGGGCGGAGCTTCGAGGGGGCGAGAGGCGTGGCTTGGCTGTCAGGTCCCTTTGCCTTTTGTTCGGTTACTGAGTTGCTGCCTTGGCCAGAGTCCGGAGCAGCCGCCGCCCGAGCGCGCCGAGCTCAGTTCGTTGCCCGCGCCGGCTCCCAGCCCGGCCCGATCCCTACACCCAGCCCGGCCAGGCTCCACAAGCAGGTGCGGACGATCGGGGCAGGGATCGCTGGGGGTAGGGAAGGGCGGCGAGCGGCGGAGAGGTCGATCCCCGCCGTCTCCGGGCAGGTGAGGGAGTGAGCCGGAGAGCGCCACCCTGCACCGGCGGCAGGGGGCGCGCTGGGGCGCTTGGGCGCGGCGAGTCAGGGGGCGCGAGGTTCCGGCCGAGTGCGCTGGGGGCTGCGTGAGCTGGAGATCGGCGAAGGGCAGGGAGGGATGAGGGCAGGTGCCTCTGGGGTCGCGCCTGACCTGCGGCCCGTGGAGCTCGCCCGACGCCGCGTCCCCGATTCTCGCTCTGACTCTTGCGAGGGAGACTTTGCCTTGCCCCTCTGCGTCCCAGGGCTCACTCTGTAGTCAGTAATGTACAGTTCGGGAAACTTGCTGCAGCTGGTGTCTTTGGGGCCACCCTCACCCCACCTCACGCGTCATCCTCGCTTTCCCTCCCTCTCTGCTCCCCCAGGCTTGGGTGGGGCCCTATTGTCTGCGCCCGGCTTGCCCAACCGAGCACGCATTTTCCCAGCGACGCGGGCCCCACCTGCGGAGCAGGTGAGCACTCGGAGTCCAGAGGCCCGGCCCTCCAGCTCCCCGCCTCGTCCGTACAGTACCTGCCGCGCCTCCCAACGCCCCGGTGGGTGCCGGGCTAGGGCTCTGCCATCGGAGGTGGGATGGGATGACAGCGGAACTGGCGCAGGGCCGGGGTTGCGCGGCCAGCTGGTGTCTGACGCCCGTGGCCCGGACTGGGGTCTGAGCGGAGGGGTCGTGGCTGGTTGGAGAATTCCCTGGCCCAGTTTCCAGTAGCTGCTGCTACCAGAGCGTCGACAGGGAACAGGACTACTCTTCTTCACTAACCTCTTATTGTCGAAAAAAGTCACCCCAAACAAACTTTCTAGGAGGAAGTATTCAAGGCAGATTTCTCTGCGGGTTTTCCTGCCTCCTTGCCCAAGGGTTTTCCCCCAGGCTAGGGGGTCAGTCTCGGAGCAAAGCTCCCTCCCCCAGCCGGCACGGCTGAGCCAGGGCCAATGCCTGCGCTCTGACCCAGTCCTCCCTGCCCCCACCTCCATCCTGTTTGCTGGGCCCCTGGGACCCGAGGTGGGGGCAGGGGTGGGGGGCGTGGGCCAAAGGGGAAGCAGCTTCTTCCTTCTCTTCCTGCCTCGGGGGACCACCACACCCCCTCACTAGAGGCTTGCGCCGGTGGCTCTCTCCCAAGCTTTGCCCCCTCCCCAGGAATGGGGGTGGGGCAGGGCCCGGCCAAACCAACGAGGGTGGGGGGAGCGATTGTTCTGGCCTTTTTTCCACTCCCCCCACCCCCCACGTTATATAGCTGGATGGTCTTTGAGGCTGAAAAGTGTGGAGCTTGGGGTTTGGTTGCCATTTGATTTCTGGATTTTGAAGGTAAAATTCCTTCTGGAGGCTTTTGCAGTCAGTCTCCCAGCCTCCTGAGAGGGTTGGGTGGGGCGAGTGGGACAGGCATGGGGACGAGGCGTCAGGAGAGAGGCATGAGGGCCCCCCAGTTTACTGAGGGCCCCTTCCCTGGGCAGATCTGGAAATCCCCAGGCTTTCAGCACTGGTTTTTAAAAATCTGAAGTGTGATCTTTCTGCGGGATTTTGGATGCCAGCTTCCTTGGGGGAATGGAAGAGCCAGGCTCTCCCTCATTCCCCGGGTGCAGGGAGTATTGGAAGGAATCAGGGCTGCTTGGCCTAACTCAGTTGGGAAGACCCTACCACCTCTTTCAAGGTTGTAGTTGGGGGAGTGGGGAGGGTTCAGACCCATCCCCATGAAGTACCCTGGGGGAGGGGAGGAGGAGTAGGGAACCCCATCTTTCTTTAATGGGTAGTGTACCTCTGGGGAGCCAAAAGGTCATGGAATTTGGGCAAAAATAACCTGTTTTCCCTCTTCCATGTGCCAGAGTGGAGGAGGGGAAGGCGTTGTAATTACATTGGTTAAATGATTAGTTTAGCTAATCTGGTTCTTGGCTGTGATCAAAAGATAATAGTGAGGAAGTATTGCAAGGTGGTTCCTGGTGGCACCTGGTGGTTCTCCTGGCTGGAGGTAGGAGGGGAAAAGGTAGGATCCAATGAGTCATTTTTTGCTAGATCAAGCACTAGCTTGGGTGACAGAAACCCTCTCTCCACTTTGCCCCACCCCCATTCCTTCTGGAGCCTTTGTTGGGGCTGCCAGGGCCAAGGCTTCGTGAATGTGTAGGAACAATGTGCAGAACGATCCCTTCCTGGAGGCTGGAGGGGCAGGTCCCCAAGAGGGGTAGCAGAGGGGGCCACCTGAGAACGAGATGGGTTGATTGACTGTCAGTGGAAGGACTGTTTAGTGAGAGATGTCCCCATGGGCCAGTTCTGAGCACAGTGAAATGGGCGTGGCCTGAGCTGGGTTTGAGTCTCAGCTCTGCCACTCATTACCTGTGTGGCTTCCGTGAGGTCCCTTCATCTCTCTGAGCCTCAGTGACCTCTGCAAAATGGGAGTAATATCCACTGCCCAATAGTACTTGACAAATGGTAACTAAAAATGCTCGGGAGGGCTTTACAGATACAAGCAGTTTCTTTGAGTGTTCTTGCTCATTCCTTAGGACAATCCCTAGAGGCAGGTATCATTACCCCATTCAGCAGACGAGGAAACTGAAACTCAGGGAAGTGAAGTAAAGTGCCAGAGATTGCAGAGTGAGACCCAAGCAGCTGCCAAGACTAGCCTTTGGGTCCTCTGGTTCCAAGCCCAGAGCCCATCTTATTATCATGCATCAACCCACTGCAGCTCTGGGAAGAATGTGCCACTGTTCATTCTTCTGTTCTTCTGAACGTGCCACTGTTCGGAGAGCCTCTGCTTGGGGCCTGGGGGAGAAGACAATTCTAAATGACCCAGGAAGGTTTGTGTGGGTAGTGAAGGTGGAGGCAGGTTGGGCAGGAGGGGGTGACTCATGTCCTAGCCTCCAGCCCTCTGAAAGCTCCCTGGCTTGGTTTTTAGTTTGGGGGAGGGGGCCATCTCCCCAAGGCCAGGGGCTGTGGCCATATGTGGAGGAGGCTGGTGGGGGAGAAAGGAGGGCAGGGGTCAGAGCTGCTGCTGCCTCCTGGTTTGTGCTGGGCCACATCCTGGCTGCTCTGGGCTTGTCCCTGTATAGGAAGTGGGGCTTCCTGCTTTGTTGGGGGCTGGGGCTGGGCCAAGATCAAGGGGAGCCTGGTCCCTGGGGAAAAGAGAGAAATGAGAGATTTAGGATTGGGCCATGGTGCTGTAGGATTGTGCCAGTCAGTACTGCCTGGCTGCTCTGGGGCCAAGAGCTGGCTGTCCTCTTCCTGGGAGTCGGGGGGCGGGGGGGGGGGGGGGGGGGGGGGGGGGGGGGGGGGGGGGGGGGGGGGGGGGGGGGGGGGGGGGGGGGGGGGGGGGGTCGCTTTCGGGGGAGGGGGGTGGGGTCAGCCAGAGCCTTGGTCCCTGAGGGAGGGGCTGGTGTCACAGTCCTCTCAGACCCGCCTGGCTTTGGCGCCTCTGCCAGCTGGGCTCCAGACACCAGAATGGGCCTGGGAAATGGGGCCTCTCTCTGTGTGGGTGCACACCAGGCACTGAGCCTGTCAGCACTGGGTTTTTGGATCCCTTGAGGTCAAGAGGGGACCCTGGGCATGGAGATTATTGATCCTGGAGAAGAGAAGGCTGAGGGGACTTGATGTGACAGAGAAGGAAAGACCACGATCTCAGTCCTGACTGATGCTATAAAGAGGGTGCCATCATCCCTGGGGACACAAGAGCCACTGGGACTGATGTTCTTAGGGAAGGAATGGCGTCTAGACAGGAGGAAGGACTTCCTGTCTGTCAGAGATGAGATCTTGCATTGCTGAGTAAAAGGGAGAGATGGAAGATCAGAGGTGACTCTTCTCTGAAGAGGAGGAAGCAGGGCTCTGTCTGCTGGAGCCGGAGGAGCACCATTGTGGCCCAGGAGAGAGTGCAGGCAGGACTCAGTACCTTTGGTGCCAGTCTGAGGTCTGTTGGGGTCCCTGGGGAAAGTCACAGTCTGGTATCTTCTGAGAGAAGAGAGTCCTGGCAGTAAGAGGGACAGGTATCCATGAGCTGGCCGGCCCCGTGACCCTCTACAAAGAGAAAGAGAGGTGTGGCTGGGGCAGGTCACCCAGCTTTGTGTCCCTGCAAGTGACGTTTTGAGGCCTCTCGCCTGGGACATGGTTGAATCTGATGGAGGTCTGGGAGCACGGACTGCCCCAATTTCTAGCAACTTCCTTGGCCAGGCCTGAAGAGAAAGCCCTTTGCTCAGCCTCCTGGCACCTCAGCTTTTGGGGACCCACAGGACAAGAAGCTCAGCTCTCTGTGACCTGCAGAATGTGGGTTCACAGGCCTTGCCTTCTCTCCACTGTAGGGACACTGGGCTGAGGGTCAGGGACAGGCAGAGTTGGGATGGGCTGAGCAATCAGTACGTTTATTTGGGGATGAGAAGGAGGTTGGGCTCTGATTCCTCCTCTCTCTTGATGGAAAAGTAATATCTGATCATTGTAAAAAATAATTGAAAGTTTAGAAAAGTTTACGAGAGAAGAAAAAAAAAAAACACCTCATAATCCCGCCACTAACATTTTTTCCCCTCTCTTTTCTTGTTTCTTAGCCTCTGCCTTGATGATCTCATTCTCTGTATACAATAACACATTTTTTTTTTAAAGATTTTATTTATTTGTCAGAGAGAGAGAGAGCTTGAGAGCAAGCACAGGCAGACAGAGTGGCAGGCAGAGACAGAGAGAGAAGCAGGCTCCCTGCTGAGCAAGGAGCCTGACGTGGGACTCGATCCCAGAACACTGGGATCATGACCTGAGCCGAAGGCAGCTGCTTAACCAAGTGAGCCACCCAGGCGTCCCTACAACAACACATTTTAACCAAACCTTTATCCAAATCCTAGTTTTCTCCAGCACATCAGGGAACTCAGGGTTGGTTCTTCCCTGTACTTCCTGGGAGAGGGTCAGGCAGATCCCTACAAAAGGAAACCCTGGGGGACCACCCCCTAAGCTGGGGTCAGGGCTGCCCAGCCCCCTGGGGACACTGGTGTGTGGGGCCTCACTGACACAAGTCAACCTTTTGCTGTTTCCTGAGGCTGGCTGCAGTGTTTTTCCAGTCTCAGGAGCCCTGGTTTGGGGTGATCCACTGGTTTGGGTTTTTGCCCACAGAGGGTCACTAGCAGATACTGGAGCTCCAGCTGGAGCCCTCTTCTAGGGGAGCCCGGAGGTTCTTGGGGTCGAGCCACCTGGCCTTGCATTTCCCTCTCCTCCAAGTGCCCTTCATTTTCCCACCCTGATTTGTTTGCTTTGGGAAGGAGCCCAGAAGGAAGAAAACAAACAGCAGCTGGGCCGGCCTGACCTGAGCCTCCCCCACCCCTATCCAGTCCTGGGCAGCAGCTTGGGCTGTCCTCCAGATCGGAAGTGAGGGTTTTCCTCTGGAAGCATCCAGGAGGATGGGCTCCTCTGTCTTCTCCTGTCCCCAGGGCCCTGGCCATAGGTGGTGCCCATTTCGGTCTCTGCCTGCTTGGAATGACCATTCTGAAAGGAGAGACTACAGAATCTGTCCAGGAACCTCTAGTCTGTGGGGGTGTTTCCTGCTGGAGGCACTGGTCTGAGGGAGAGGCCTATTTGGGAAGCCTCAACCTGAGGGGGGAGACAGGGCTCTAGAGGGAAGCAGTCATGTCTGTCTCTACTTTTCTAGGGTCTGTTTCGGTCAGTTCTTGGGACAGCTGGCCAGATCTGGACTGAAGTCAGAGACAGTCAGGAAGGGTGGGGGCTGGTGCCCTGCTCAGCCCAGCTTCTCTCTGGGGACTGCTATGTGGGGAATGTCCCGGCCTGACTGGCCTGGCTACCCCTGACTGCAGGAGGCAGCCCATGTGACTGGGAAGAGGAGAGTGAGGAGAGGGCAGGGGGCAGCACTGGGTCGCCTCTCCTGGACGGGACATAACTCTTCCTCCCCAGCCATAGCCCGCCCCAATATTGTATTGTATTGGGCTTAGGGCTGGGAGACAGACACCCTCCCTGGTCCTGGGTCCCAAAAAGCAGGCTGGCTGCTGGCCACCTTGCCAGGCCTGGCTCTGCTGGGCTCCTCTGCCATGTCTGCGCTCAGCTAATAGAAGAAAGCTGGCCTGGGCCTTTACTATTGAAAGAGGGCTTCCCTGGTCACAGTTAGGGCTGTGTGAGATCCACGACATGGGGTCTGAAGAAAGGAGTGGCTGGATCATCTCTACTTTGCAGATGGCTAAGGAAATCGCATGACTTGCCCCAGGGCATGCAGCCAGTGAGTGGCAGGGCTGGACGGATCCCTTCCCCTGACTCCCAGGCTCTCCTGCTCTGCCCAAAGCCCGTTCCCTCTGTCACGGAGCTGTGATCGGTGTCCACAGGGTGCTGGCCCAAGGAACTCCTGGAGGGCCCTGCCTGCTCTTCAAGCTCCCTCATGCAGTGTGTCTAAGCCTCCTTCCAGCAGGCCTCCCGGGCGGCCCATTCTTGTCCGTGTTTCCAGGTGTTTCATTGAACCTTGGCATCTTGCTGCCCAGCCTAGCTGTGCCCAGCACTGACAGCGGTGCTGGAGGGGGCAGGGGCCTGAGGTAGCTCTGGGGGCAGGGTTTTTGTTTTTATTTAGTTTTATAAAAAGATTTTATTTCTAAGCAATTGCTACACCCAACATGGGACTAGAAACTACAAGCCCGGGATCAAGAGTTCCTGGTCCTCCCACTGAGCCCGCCCGGTGCGCCAGGGGTGGTTACTTTGAATGTCAGGCCTGGACCTCACTGTGCCGGGACCCACTGGGACTTAGGGTGGGCTGGGGTGGCCACGCTGGGGAGCAAGCAGGAATGGGGTGCAGGGTATGTCCAAAGTTCACCTGCACCCTCCCACCCAGCGTGGACCTCCGTGGGGAGGTTCCTTGGCCCTCCTTCTCCAGGGCCCAGGCTTCTCTTCCTGTCCCCAGGACTGTTGGCACCCCACCCTGTGATCTCGGAGCTGGCTTCCTGGCCTGTGGTGCCCCAGGCCTGTAGGAGAGCAAGCTGCTGCACAAAGGACCCCCATGCCCTTCGGAAAGGAAGGCTGCCCGCCCCGTGTCTGGCTCTGCCCGGCTCTGCCCGGCTCTGCCCGGCTCTGAGTGGCTGGAGCTCGGGAGCTGGGCCCACGCCTGTCTCGCCCACTTCCACCCCGGCTCTGTCCGGGGGCACTATGGCAGGGCCTGCTCTGGTCCGGGGTGGAGAGGGGTGAGACCAAGCTGGGTGCGGCCCCCTCCACCGTGGGAACTGCCAAAATAGCACTTCTGTTTCTTGGTGAGAGAATTCCCTTGTTTTTCCTGTGAGCCCGTGAGGAGAAAGGTGGGGCGGCCTCACAGTACTGCCTGACGTCTGACTCCTGGCCTTCCTGCTGCAGGAGGAGCTCACTCTGGGATCCATTCCTGGAGCAGCGCTCTGGTGTGTGTGTGTGTGGGGGGGTGTCCTCCCTGAACTGTGTGCCGTGTCTCCCCTGGCCCGCCCTCAGCCTTCTCTTGTCTGTCCTGGGAAGCCTGAGTCTTAGAGATCCCCGTTCCTCTGAAATCAGCTGGGCCATGCTTCCTGTAGATGACGCACAGAGGGCAAGGCATCGTCTCAGGACACCAGTGAGCTTGTGGCTGAGCTGGGACCAGGGCCAGGGCCTGGGACTCCTGATGTCGCAGCCGGTGCTCGGCCTCCAGCTGTGAGTGGCCTGGGCCTCCCCGGCCTCTCTGCCCGCTGGCAAGGGGCTCCTCTCTTCTCTCGCCCTGGCCGCCCCCTCATACACTGGTGTCTGGCCCCCTCTCCTTGACTGTCAGGAGCCAGGGGAGCAGCCCCGGTGAGTGGGCCGGAGGCCGGTGTGCCGCAAGGCGAACCCCGAGCTGAGCAGAGCGCTGCCCTGTTCTCAGGGTGGTGTCTCTCTGTCTTTTTTCAGCTGGAAACTGGGCGCCACACATGCCCGCCCAGGTGGCTTTGAGGCACTCGGGAAATTCACTTGACAGTAAAAGCAGCTGTGTGGCCCCGCCGCTCCCGCCCCGTGGACCCTTTGACCTCTGTGTGGCTTCTGTCTCTCCCTGGGCAGCTGCCAGCCCTCAGCCCTCAGCTTCTCTTGGCTCCAAGCCTGGGTTGGCGGGGGTGCTGAGGGGCCTGCTGGGAAAATCCACCTCCTGTGGCCAGCCTTGACCTCGGTGGTCCCTGTGGCTATGGGGCCGGCAAGAGGAGGAGGTGTGAGCCCTGAGCCCCTCTGGCTGGGCTGAGAAGCCCCCGGGGGCCGGCCGCGCTCTCCACTGGGGAGGGCTCTTCCTGGCTCAGATGGGGTGTTCTTACTGATCCTGGCTGGAGATTTCCAGTTCGTCCTGAGCAGATCTGACGACAAGGCTCTGGGCCCAGCTGTGGGCTCAGCCCTCTGCCTGGTATAGTGGCTGGATCCGTGTAGCTTCTAGAGCTTTACCTCCCTTTGGCAGCACTGCCATGACCCAGGGCTCCTCCCCGGGGGCGGTTGCTGGTGCCTGGGAAGCAGCTGGATGCAGCTGGTGGCACGGAGCCTGCTGTCTGGGGCGCTCTGGGCCTGCTTCTGTTTATCAGCTCGAAACTCTGAGTCACTTGGGGTTGAAAGGAGGAGAGGAAGGAGGTGGCTGGGAGCTGGTTTGGCTCCTGCCTCTGCTTGTTCCAGGTGCACTCGAAGGCAGGGAAGAAGCCCGTGTTGCCATAAAAGGCAGGGAGGCCTGAGGATCATTCATCCTCCCTGAGCCACCCCCCATCAGGGTGGTCCTGGGAGGACGGACCCTGCTGACTTCGTTCCTGGGGCGGGGCCAAGCTGAGCCTGCTGAACCCCGCTGGGCCTCCCCCGGACCCCCATCAGGAGGGGACAGTAGGTGTGAGGGGCTGTGTCGTGTCTGCCTTCACGGGTGGACCGGCCTGGGGTCTGCTGTCTGACACCACACTGTGTGTGCAAGGGGGACAGACCTGGGTATCTGTCACGGCTCTGCCCTGTCCCAGCTCTGCCATTTCTTTTCTGTGCCCCTTCCCCTGGTGGAGCCTCAGGCTCCCTGTCCATAAAGGGGGAGCACGTGCTCGTGAGGATGATGGCATTCGAGAATGCTCTGGTGGCGGGGGAGTGGGGTAGAGGCCCTCTCTGGAGCATAGCTTCCTGTGCCTCTCCTCCCAGGGGCAGGACTCTGAAGGGCAGTTCCCGGGACAGGGAAGCCCAGCAGACCAGGAGAGAATTCACTACCCTGGTCCACAGTAGGGCCCAGGAATTCATGAACCTCAAGTGCCCCCAATTTCTGCAGGGAGAGGGAGGGGTGCCTGAATAGCAGTGACCACCCCCCCACCCCCCGCCAGGGCCTCCTCTACCCCTTATCTCTAGTCTGGGTTTTAGGAGGACAGGAGGTGAGAAAACCCCCCCTGAGGAAGAGGTGGTGTTGCTACATGGCACAGGCACAGCCACGGGCATGGCCACGGCCATCAACACTGAGTGCCTGCAATGTGCCCAGCACCGAGCTGGGTCCTTTACAAATCTGCCCTACAATAGCCTGTGAGGGACGTGGTACCCCATTTTGCAAATGAGGGTTGGGCTCTACGGAGAGGTAAATTGGCCCAATAGTGTGTGGCTGATAATGGAACTGGTCATTGGGGCTCGGAATTCTGAAAAAGGCTTCTAGGAGCTGGGGTGCTGGAGAGACAGGGATCTTAGGACTTGGGCTTCTGGGGTCACTTGTGATCCCACCCCATCTTCAGGAAAGGTCCTGAGATCCTGGAGTCTCCAAGGGAGACTTTGACGGCTCCCAGTGGCCTCCAGGGCTCTCGGGAGAAACCCGTCTGACTGCCTTCCTGCCCTACCCAGTTTCCTGTTCAATGCTTGGGGTGTAGGTACCTCATCAGAGACTTTTCCAGGGAGCCCCAGTGCACGGGGGTGGGTCTGCGGGACCCCAGAAGCTGCTGGAGGCCCAGTGTACCTTTTGCTCTGGGAGTGTTGGACAGGGACAGTGAGGTGAGTGAGCTCAGGGCTGGGTTGGGGCCTCTGGCTCTTTGTTGCCCCGCTGCCCATGGGGCTCACCCCACCCTGGGCTGGAGGTTAGAGATGGAAGCCCAGAACTCACTGTTGGGTATCCCATTGTGGGCAGTCCGTCCCTGGGCCTGAGGATGGGCTGGAGCTGCGGGCTGCAGCAGGTCATGGGATGCCTTCCTGGAGCCAGCTGATTTCCTGCCATTCCTGTGTCCCCAGCAGCCGCCATGGAAGTGATGAACCTGATCGAACAACCCATCAAGGTGACTGAGTGGCAGCAGACATACACCTATGACTCTGGCATCCACTCGGGTGCCAACACCTGTGTACCCTCGGTCAGTAGCAAGGGCATCATGGAAGAGGATGAGGCCTGTGGGCGCCAGTACACGCTCAAGAAGACCACTACCTACACCCAGGTGCCCCAGAGCCAAGGTCAGGATCCCCGGGGGCTCTTGCATGGAAACTATTCCATGGAAATACTTCAGCAGAAAAACAGCCTGGGCCCTGGAGGGAGGGCGCAGCAGAAGGAGGCAGACTTGGTTGGGGGGCTCCTGTCTGAGGGAAGAGGCACAGCTACTTTGGGGTTCCCCCATCCGAGAGGGGGGTAGGTTCCTTTTCCCTGAACCTCTAGTAGGGCGGGGGAAGTGAAGACCTTTCCTGCCAGTCTGAAGGCATGGTCCTGGCCCTCGAGGGACCACTATTGCCCTCAGGGGACCCCTGGTCTGTCGGGGAAGATGATGCTTTTGCTCTAGGAGCCTCAAGTTTGATGGGGAGGCAGGGCTCCCATTGAGGGTAGGAGGAGACCCGCAGGTAGGCTGAGGCCAGGTGGTGGCAAGACGACCCAGCTGCTGGCTCCCGGGCCTGGGCCTTCCGGCTGGGGCGCTGGCCTCTCTGGGGGAGAGGAGTATGTGGGCCCTAGGACCCCTGTCCACGGGTGCCTCCAGGGCCCCGAACATTGAGCTGTGGGTGCTGGGACAGGTGCGGGGTGGGCTGGGACAGGTGGAGGCCCTGTGGAGCTCAGTCTCAGTGCCCAGGACTCTCCTTCCTGCCAGTGGGCGGGGGCCAGCCATTGTGCTAATAGCTCAAAGTACAGCATTCAGGTGGGAAAGCTCTGTGGGTATCTCCTCCTTCCTGAATAATTGGAGGGTGGAATGTCCGCCTCTCTCCCCAGGGCATCTGGACACTTGCCAGGGCAGGGCTGCCTGGGAAGCTTGGGCACCTACTTGTAGGACTCCTGGACTCACCCAGGGGGTGGAACCTGGAGTCTGAGCTGAGAACCCTCCTCGTGCTTTGTGAAACCCACACTCCCGCCTTTCCCTCTGATCTGTATGATACTGGGTGGCCCTCTGGGCCTCTCTTTGCTTGCCTCTGTAATGGGAGACTTGCCTCTTTTGGAGATGATGAGGATGTAATTAGAATCATGAGATTTCAGGGTTGAAAGGAGACCTAGGTTGTCTCCTGCTACCCCAACCTGATTGTTAAGGGAGGGGTATAGGGTTGGGGTTTGGGCTCTGGAGTCAGGCTGAGTTCAGACCCCAGCTTGAGCTCCTAGAATCTCTCTGTGCCTCAGTTTCCCCGTGTATAAAATGGAGCTGATAATAGTACTTACCTTGTAGGGTTATTATGAGATAAATGAGAAAATATAAGAAAAGCTTTTAATTCACTGCTAAGCACATAGTGAGTACTCAAAAGATGTTAAATATTCCTGTGAATAGTAACATATTCATGAACAGGTTTGTAGTGATGTAGTGATCCCTTTCTTTCAGAGGGATTTACAACTAGTATATAATTCCCCTAAGAATTCTCTATGATGGGCAGACCAGGGGCACCGCATTTTATGGCTGACTTAACTGCCCCGGTAGTGGCAGAACCGTGTGAGGGGTGTAACTGGGGCCTTGGTTGGGGTCAGTCCCAAGGACACAAGTGGCCTGTCTACAAGGCCTGCCCTGCTCCCCAGTGTCCCCCCCCACAATGCACCTTGTATGGCTCAGTCCCTGACCATGGCCCACCCCCCCAGGCGATCTGGAGTACCAGATGTCCACGACGGCCAGAGCCAAGCGAGTGCGGGAGGCCATGTGTCCTGGCGTGACGGGGGAAGACAGCTCGCTGCTGCTGGCCACCCAGGTGGAGGGCCAGAGCACCAACCTGCAGCGGCTGGCCGAGCCGTCCCAGCTGCTCAAGTCAGCCATTGTACATCTCATCAACTACCAAGATGATGCCGAGCTGGCCACCCGGGCCCTGCCTGAACTCACCAAACTGCTCAACGATGAGGACCCGGTCCGTGAGGGGCCTGGCTGGGGCGGGGGCGGGACAGAGAGTGGAGAGGTCAGGGGACTGCAGGGAATGGCCTTATTACCACGGGCCCCATCAGCAGGGAGGACAGAGTCTGAGCTGGGTCCCTCTGAACTTTGTGGAAGGGGCCACTGGGCCTTTCCATCTCTCCGGGACAGCTGGCCAGCCCGTCTGCTCATATTTTCCCATCCCTCCCCCTCCCGCTCAGGTGGTAGTGACCAAGGCAGCCATGATTGTGAACCAGCTGTCCAAGAAAGAGGCATCTCGGCGGGCGCTGATGGGCTCGCCCCAGCTGGTGGCAGCCGTGGTACGCACCATGCAGAACACCAGTGACCTAGACACGGCCCGTTGCACCACCAGCATCCTGCACAACCTCTCCCACCACCGTGAGGGACTGCTCGCCATCTTCAAGTCAGGCGGCATCCCTGCCCTGGTCCGCATGCTCAGGTACCCACCCCTACCTACTGTGGGATCCCAGGGCTTCCCCTCCCATGGGCTTCCATACAACATTTACTGAGGACCTACTGTGTGCCAAATGCAACCCCGTGCCCAGTCCTGGAGCTCAGCTCCTCACAGCCGAGAGGGGAGACGGGCACGTAAGGAACGAGCATGTTAGTTCCCAGGATATGGTATAGGTTCAAGAGCGGTCTGCCCAACACTGCTCAGAGCTCTGAGCAGCTGTGCACGCCAACAGCAGGGTGTTGACAGACGAGCAGGGTTTGGCCCTTGTCAATGAAAGGAAGAGTATCCAGGGCAGAGGGAACAGCAGAGAGAGTTCTTTGCCTTCCATATTTTCCCAGCCTTGCAAGGTCCCTTGGTCTTTCTCCTTATGTTCATTCCAGGCTGTGAGTTCCTTGAGATTGGAGACTCTGACCCCCTCCCTCCCAGGACCTCTGTAGCACATGGCCTCCCATGTGGTAGCAGACCTACTGTGTGCCCAGCCCTGGGCTATGAGCCCAGGAGGAGGAGGAGTCATGGTCCCAGCAGGGAGATGAGTGTGCTCTGGATAAGAATGGGGCAGGGCTCAAGGGACGATGAGATTTTAAGTCAAGGGCTATTTCCACAGGGGTTTGGTATGGGGAAGGCTTCGCCGGGGAGGTAGCCCACATTCACGCCAAGCCCCTTGGGACCCGACTCCCATTAACCCCTTGCCCATCATCCCAGCTCCCCCGTGGAGTCGGTCCTGTTCTACGCCATCACCACGCTGCACAACCTGCTGCTGTACCAGGAGGGCGCCAAGATGGCGGTGCGCCTGGCAGATGGGCTGCAGAAGATGGTGCCCCTGCTCAACAAGAACAACCCCAAGTTCCTGGCCATCACCACGGACTGCCTGCAGCTGCTGGCTTATGGCAACCAGGAGAGCAAGGTGCGCTGCGCTCCGCCTCCAGCCCCGCCCCTGCCCCGCCCTCGCCCCATCCCACAGTCCCCCAGGGCACCGCCTTCTGCCCCACAGGCAGCAACTTCTGGCCCTGCGTCCTTACCCTTTTTCGGTTAAATATGAGTATGAGTATACGCGGCTGGACATCTTTCATCGTAGAACTGAGTGTTTTGAGGATAAGGAAAAGGGAAAAAGTCACCGTCCTCACGCAACCACTGCTATTCCATGTGCTTCCCGCAAGGCCATCCCGTGGGCTCATTTGTACGTGCTTGTAGCCATGGCAAATGTATAACGTTGCATCTGTTTTCTGCGTATTTTAAATTCCCCCCTCCCCCCCTCGTATCCTTACAATCACCCTCTGTCGTGGCAAATAGCATTTCATGAAGTGGGGCCCCCAGACCTTCTTCTTAGGGAGGGCATTTAGATCGCTCTGAATTTTCTGCCTTTATGAACTGCGCTGTAATGAGCAGCTTTGGGCACATGGCTTTTCCCAAAGAGGGGACAATTTTTTCATCAGTGGAGCTGCAGGTTTTTTAATATTTGTGGGCTTTTACCCAGATTGCCAAACACCTTCCGGAAGGATTGTATTACTTCCAGTGTTGGTGGTGGTGGTGGTGTCTGTTAATACAGTTTGACTTTATCCTTGTCAGCATTGTGTATTACCCTTTTTTCAAACTTTTTGGCGTTTTTAGTAGTCACAGAAGCGATTCAGGTTTTCGCCGAAGTTCAGTAGTGACAGCTCTGTCGCACCCTCTCCTTTCCTTGTTCCTTGTCCTGTTCCCTGTCTGTCTCCCACTCACTCTCCACTGTCTCCCTCGAAGCTCATTATCCTGGCCAACGGAGGACCCCAGGCCCTCGTGCAGATCATGCGTAACTACAGTTACGAGAAGCTGCTCTGGACCACCAGCCGTGTGCTCAAGGTGCTGTCCGTGTGTCCCAGCAATAAACCTGCCATCGTGGAGGCTGGTGAGTGTGGCCTGCGAGGATGGCCCGTGTGGCCAGGAGGGCCGGGATGGTGGCGGGGGGTGGGGGAGAACAACTTGTCCAGCAGCCAGGCTTGGTGAGCCGTGCTCCCCGTGACTGATGTGCTCCCTGTCCCTTGCCCCAGGTGGGATGCAGGCCTTGGGCAAGCACCTGACAAGCAACAGCCCGCGCCTCGTGCAGAACTGCCTCTGGACCCTGCGCAACCTCTCGGATGTGGCCACCAAACAGGTGAGGGGGGGCGTCCGGGCCCAGGCCCACCTCCCCAGCCAGCTCATCCTCCCCTCTTGCCGCACACAGGCTCCTGTCTGGGACTCTGCCCTTAGGAGCCGGGGGGAGCCTGAGGCCCAAAATCATGTGTGTTGTGACTGAGGCTGGAAACACCCTGAAATCCTCATCCCTTTAGCTTCAGGCTCTAGGGGCTGATGTTCATAAGCTGAGTTCAGGTGGTCCCTGGGAGACAGTTTCGACCTAGACCCTGTGAGGAGCAGCAGTGATACACCAGGAGACATGGGGGCTCTGGTGGCTAAACACACAGTTTAAGGAAAAACGTGGTTTTAGAACAAGACTGCTGATCCCTCCTTCCAGCCCGACTATCATTCCGAAGAGGCCCCCACACCCCCGTCAACAGGCAGTTTATTCAGCCCCGGCCACATGCTGGACCCAGCTGGGTACTTATGGACCTTGGCTTGCTAACCCCTTTCAACAGCTAGAGGTGGGATAGGGGACCCAGGTGATCAGGTGAAGAAACAGGGGCCCAGGGAATTATCTAATGGCCCTCGGTCACAGCTGGTAAATGGCAGAGCTAGGACTCAGCGGTGTCATCCCAGAGCCTGGAGTCTTCCCCTTCTACCACAAGGCCCCTGGGGCTCCCCCTGAGAGGAGTGAGGCTTCTGGGTCAGTGATTGTCCCTGAAACTGGATTTGGTCTGGGGACCCCCGAGGGGGCAGCACGAAGGCCCAGAAAGATGAGAGGCTGGGAAGAACAGGCCAGCTGGGCCCCTGAAGCGTGTGGCCACCTCTGCACTTTCCTCCTGGCCCTGTCTGGGTTTGAGGACACAGAGGGGCAGGGGCACTTAGAGACAGGCCAGGGTTCACAGCTGGCCTGCCGGATGTGGCTGTGTGGGTGAGCCCCTCGGCCGCTCTGAGCGGCGGTGGCCTGGTGGGCGAGTACCCCCTTCTCCTGGGGTGTCATCGGCAGTGACACAGGGGTGAAGTCTCCGAGGCATGGGTCAGGGCCCGTTGACTATCAGCTGAGTGGGCTTTAGACCCTGTCAGGCCATCTCGCTCCCGTGGGACAGATTTGGGGAGACACCTGGGAGTTCGACATCTCCCTCCCCCTCCGCTGTCTCACCCCCAACCCACAGGAGGGCCTGGAGAGCGTGCTGAAGATTCTCGTGAACCAGCTGAGCGTGGACGACGTCAA
>PISX010010028.1:0-72374 GCA_004024625.1 Mellivora capensis | reverse complement strand
ATGCCTTTTTCAAGCCCGGCTAGAACCTTGAGAATTGTCATTCTGAACTCTAGATCTGACATATTCCCCATGTCTGTATTGATTAGGTCCCTAGCCTTTGGTACTGTCTCTTGTTCTTTTTTTTGTGGTGAGTTTTTCCGCCTTGTCATTTTTTCCAGATAAGATTATATGAAGGAGCAAATAAAATACAAAAAGGGTGGTAAGGACCCTAGGAAAATGCCCTTTAATGAAAAAATTGAATTAACTGCAAGACTAAAGAATCATGGGGAGAAAGCCATGAATTCCGCACTTTGCTTTCTCCTCCTCTGGAGTTCTGCTGCTCTCCTTGTTAAGTGAACTTGGTCTTGGCTGGATTTCTTTTGATCTTCTGGGGGGAGGGGCCTGTTGTACTGATTCTCAAGTGTCTTTGCCGGAGGCAGAGCTGCACCGCCCTTCCCAGGGGCCGGGCTAAGTAATCCCCTCGGTTTCGCTTTCGGGAGCTTTTGTTCCCTGAGCGCTTTCCGTAGAGTCCGGAGGACGGGAATGAAAATGGCGGCCTCCTAGTCTCCGGCCCGGAAAAGCTGAGATTCGGGGCTCCACTCCTCAGAGAAAAGCCCCAGCTACTCCCATCTCCCTCGCCTCTGGCTGTGCTCCGAGCTCACCCAGCCTGCGACCGGTTCAAGGTAACCCCGAGCTGAGAGCTCACTCCTCGGCTCTGTCTCTGTAGCCGGCTTCCTGCTCCAATACCTGCGAGCTCTGCGACACTCAGACACCCCCGATCCTTCTGTGACCCTGCGGGACCTGGGGCCACGCTGACCCCGCGTGGGCTTCACCCCGGTTTAGCCTCTGGAGCGATGTCCCTCCGTGGAGCAGACTTTTAAACGTCCCGATTTAGTGCTCCGTGGCTCCGCCGCTTGCCGGGAGCCGGCCCCTCCCCCGCGGTCTATCCTCCCATCGCTTTTGATTCACTTCTTCGCCAGTCCTACCTTCCAGAAAGTAGCCGATTTTCTGTTTCCAGAATTGCTGTTCTTCCTCTCTTCGATCTCCCGTTGGATTTGTAGGTGTTCGCAATGGTTTGATAAGCTATCTAGCTGATCTCCTGCTACCTGATGTCGTCTCAGTTGCTACTTCTCCGCCATCTTGGGGGCTGGCTCTATCAAGGATAGCCACTCTTAACACTTTTATTCAACATAGTACTAGAAGTCCTAGCCATAGCAATCAGATAAGTGAAAGGAATAAAACACATCCAAATTGGTAAGGGTGAAGTAAAATCATCACTTTCTGCGGATGACATCTTACTATCTATAGAAAACCCTAAATACTTCATTAAAAACTACTAGAACTAGTAAGTGAATTCAGTAAAGTTGCAGGATACAAAATCAATGTACAAAGAAGTCTGTTGCATTTCTGTACACTAATAATGAAACAGCAGAAAGTGAAATTAAGCAAACGATCCCATTTACAATTGCACAAACAATAATAACATATCTAGGAATAAACTGAACCAAGGAAGTGAAAGACGTATACTCTGAAATCTGTAAGACAGTGATGAAAGAAATTGACAATGGCAGAAAGAAATGGAAGGATATTCCCTGCTCATGGATTGGAAGAACAAATATTGTTAAAATGTTCATACTACTCAAAGCATTTTACAGATTGGTGGTTTTGTTTACCTTGAAAGTTCCAACAGCAGTGCATTAGTTAATGCAGGGCATATAACAGCCTTAAAATACTGTAACACTAGTCAATAAAATTTATGTCTCACTCACAAAAAAGAAAACCCATGTGGGTTTTCTTGATGGGGCAGCTATGTTCCAAGCTGTGACTCAGGTCCTCCACTGCATCCTCTGCCTTGAGCACAAAGACAAGAGAAGAGCAAGCAAATTAGAAAATAATTATAAGCACAGCACTTTTTTATTGCCCAGTTTGTTTGGTGCACCTCCCAGGTACCTTTATTCAGGCCACAAAGGAAACAGTATGTTTACAAGTTTACAGCGATGCTGCATGTTCCCAGCTAATAGAGCTTGCTGAGATTTACAGCCAGACTGATGATGGTCCATCTGATGTGTGCTCAGGTAAAGTGGGTTAATGATGACCTTGAACAGGTGCAGAATTTGAACCTTTCAAAGCTTTCCTTCCTTGATTTTATAGATGATGGAGCCCATTCCTACCCAAACCTCCTGATAAACTTGTGTAGAATAGGGCTTTGTGGGGACGCAAACATTTTAAAAAGGCTTTGAAACATCTTGGTGTAGGACTCCCAGCACATGCTGCAGGGACCTGCCTGGTCAATGACTCAGAAAGGTCAAAGAACCACATTGCCTAGTTTTGTTTTGTTTTTGTTTTTAAGATTTTATTTATTTGAGAGGGAGAGAGAGAGCCAGAGTAAGAGCATGAGTGGAGGGGAGGGGCAGAGGGAGAAGCAGACTCCCCACTAAGGAGGAATGCCGATGAGGGTCTCAATCCCAGGACCCTGGGATTATGACCTGGGCCAAAGGCAGACGCTTAACTGACTGAGCCACACAGGCGCCCTGTCATACTGCCTAGTTCTTAAAGCCCTGACCCTGGATGAAGGCTCAGGAACTCCATGCACTTTCTGGTTATATTTAGGTAATTGAAAGTCCAGTAGTCAAAATGTCATTTTTTGTAATTAGCAAAGTTGAGAACATGATTTGAAGTTAATTAGTTTTCCCATCTAGAACTTGAGCCTGTGGCAGGTGGTTTACAGTAGGAGAGGGTGAATATAGTCATTAAAGCTTCACTATTTCTCATCTCCCCTCCTTTTCACCATTGTGTAGACTTTTTAGAAAAAATTTATTATGTTCAGTATGATGTTCATGAATTTTCACAAAGTAAAACACAATGTAAAAAATCATGTAATGCAGGTTCTTTGTGTTTTGCCCATTATGAAATGTTTTATTTCTTTTTTTCTCTCTTTTTCTCTCAATACTCTAAATGTTTCCCGCCACTCTTTTCTTCCTTGCATGGTTTCTGAGAAGTAGGATGCAATTCTTATCTTTGTTCCTCTATAGAAAATGTGTTTTTCTCTCTTGCTTCTTTCAGGATTTTTTTTTTTTTTTTTGTCTTTGATTTCCTATAGTTTGAAGATGATATTCCTGGGTGTAGATTTTTTGACATTTATTCTCCTTAGTGTTCTCTGAACTTCCTGGACCTGTGGTTAGGTGTCTGACATTAATTTGGGGGAAATTCTCAGTGATTATTATTTCACATTTTCTTCTGTTGTTTCTTCTCCTTTTGGTATTCTCATTATGTGTACTTTATACCTTTTGTAGTTGTCCACAGTCCCTAGAATTCTGTTCTCTACTTTTCGTCTTTGTTCTCTTTGCTTTTTAGTTTTTGAGGTTTCTATTGCTATATCCTCTAGCTCACTGATTCTTTCCTCAGCCATGTCCAGTCTATATAAACTTATGAAATTCTTCACTTCTCTTACAGTTTTTTTTTTATCCCTAGCATTTCTTTTTGGTTCTTTATTAGTATTTTTATCTCTCAGCTTACATTGTCCATCTGTTTCTTCATGCTGTCTACTTTGTCCATTAAAGCTCTTAGCATATTAATTATAGTTGTTTCAAATACCCAGTCTGATGATTCCAACGTCCCTGCCATATATGGTGCATATCTGGTTTAACAAGCATCCTGATGCTTGCTTTGGCTCTTCAAACTATATTTTTGCCTCTTGGTATGCCTTTTAATTTTTTCTTGATAATCAGACATGGGTACTGGGTAAAAGCAACTCCAGTGAATAGGCTTTTATGATGTGGTGGTGGGGTGTGGGAACATTCTATAGTCCTGTGATTAGGTCTGTCTCTTAGGGACCCTGTGTGTCTTCAGTGAACTTCACAAGGGCTTCTCAGTATTTTCCTCCCCATTTAGGTGGGACAAGAGTTGGGTATTTTCTTTCCCCCAGGCAAGTTAAGCTCTGATAATACCCAAGCAGGTAAGGTTCTAGTTAACTAGTTCTCCCTGAGGACAGGCCTTGTTAAGAAGAACCAAGTACTCTGGCTTATTTCCAAATGGTTTCTTATTCTCTTTCCCTGCAGGAAGCCTGAGGGGATTGATTTTTTTTTTTCCTCCAGATATTTACTATGGGAATCTGGTTGAGCTCCTAGAGGTATATCTTACAATGTTGTGGATCTTCCCTCTGCTTAAGTCCCTCTGAAGTTTTTTACTCTGAGAGTTATCCACACTGAGCCTCCAGCAAATAATTCATCAATTACAGTTCAAGTTCTCTTACCAACCAACACTGGTTGTTGTTGCAATTTCTTCAGGAGTCTCTGCTCTGGAAGCTGTGATGATCTGTGTTCACCCATCTCTCCAGTCCTGGGGGCAGTCTTTTGTCTTTCCCTCTCTTATGGATCCAAGGAGAGTTGTTGGGACAGAGTGGTGACTTCCAAGCTCCTTAAACCTTTCTCACCTTCATTATGATGTGTATCTTAACTGGTTACAGAATTCTAAGTTGTATTAATTTCAGTAATTATATATATTTTTTAAATGCTAGAATTTACCCCTAATTTTCCACAGATTCAAGTTCACTGGTGAAATTCTCATCTTGATTCATTTTTCTTGAATATATAGTTTGTGTCTGGTAGCTCACATATCTGGATCACCCATGAAACAGATCACCTAGGTCTGTTTCAGTTAATTCTTTTTCTTTTGTGTGTCTTTATATGCTTGGTAATTCTGATCTGAATGCCACACATTTTGTTAACAAATATTACAGTCTATGGATGCTGTTATATTTTCCCATAAAAGATTTTGTTTATTTTCTGGCCAAATGATCAGAGCTGATTTGAGGCTGAGTTTCCAGTCCTTGTAAGATCTGGTCCATTTCCACTTTGTTCTGACTCTGGAGTGTGATTCTCCCGAGACTCTGTACTGAAGTGGACCCTAAACTTCTGATTTTATCCCCCAATGTGTCAATACTAAAGGATATGCTTAGAGCAGAGAAAGACAGTTATCATAGGGTTTCACTCATATGTGGAACATAAGGGATAGCACAGAGGACCACAGGGGAAGGGAGTGGAAACTGAAGGGGAGGAAATCAGAGAGGGAGACTAACTGCGAGAGACTCTAGAATTCAGGAAACAAACTGAGGGTTACAGAAAGGAGGTCATGGGGGTGGGGTAGCTGGGTGATGGGTATTAAAGAGGGCTCTTGTTGGGATGAGCACTGGGTGTTATATGTAACTAATGAATCCTTGAACACTACATGAAAAACTAATGATGTACTATACAGTGGCTAACTGAACATAATTTAAAAAAAAAAAAAAGTCTGCTTAGCTTCTCAGTTTCCCAGTAGCTGCTTTCTGCTCTGGCTCTCCAAATTTGGCCACTTTGTCATACTCTCTGATAAATGATTAGATTGATAAAAGTATTACAGAAAGTCATGCTCACCTCAGTGATCTGTTTCTGGTTGGTAACATCATGGTCTCTTTTAAGTTCCATCTCCCTTAATACCTGCTACATATTCTAACATCCTTGATGGCCTCAAAGTGATGTTTTTAGTTTATATTTTGTTTTGCTTTGTTTTCCATTCCATGTAATTTATTTTAGTTGTTCTCAGTTGAAGGAATGGTACTGTCAGGGCTGATTAGATCTAGAGGTCTAGAAGTGTAGGTTTTAGAGACCAGATCTAGACATGGTATACATCATATTCTTTCAGATTCCATTGGTCAAAAGAGATTTCATGGCCTCTCTTATACAAACTGGGCTACCAAATGCCGTCTTCCTCTGTGCTGGGGAAGAAAATAAAGCAGTTTAGTGATGCTATAACATATATTTCTGCTGTAGGCAATGACTTAAGGATTTGTTATATACTTTGGAGATTTCAATGTGATCTTTATGCATTTTCAGCCCAATTATAAGTTAATGCTTAAAAGATAGGGAAAGGGGCCATAGAATAATCTGTGTAATTTTTAAAATATCAGTATTTATTAAATTCCTTTTTTGTTCAGAGCATGGTACCTGGGACATTCCCATCTGTCCCATTCTTGAATACTCACATGGATCTTGCAAAGTACATGTTATTATTTTCCACATTTTTAAAAATATGGTATGTGTGAGACTGAAGTGGTTATTTAATTTGTGCTTTGTGATGTGGAGTAAAGACTGATTAATTCATTCCATAAGATGATTTTTCCTTTTTATTGTTGCAAGTCAGTGCTATTACATCTAGATGCAAGATAATGCAGTAATTGAAACCAAGAGCTCTGGAGCCAGGCTGCTGGGTTTCACTCCCGTCTCTACCACTTCCTGACTGGTTCAACCAGCAGATAATTTACTTCATTTCCCTTGCCTCAGTTTCTTGCTCTGTAAAATAGAGATAATAATAGATTGTTGTATTGAATAAATTAATTTGGAAAGAGCCTAGAAAGTGCCTATTACATAATAAACACTCAATAATTATTAACTATTAACATTATGTGGAAGCAAATGATTTCATTGCTATTTTTATTACCAATTTACATAATGCATTGTAGCTTTGTAAGAGCTGCCCTAGAATCCAAGTACTGTGAGTTCAGGGAGTTTGTCCCTCAGTAGGAAGTACAGTACTTGGCACCAAGGAAAGATGCAGGTTATTGAATTTCAAATCATAAAAGAAGAGAAGTTTGGCTGCCTTTTTTCATCTGTCCTTGTCATTTCCAGGCAGTAGTGTTTATCATATGTTTTTCCCTCTTTAATTTGCCTCCACCTTTTTTTCCCCCCAAAGAACCTATTTTCCCCAGTGCTAAAATCCTATATAGCTCTGAATATATCAGTTATCAACTTATCTTTCTTGAATTGGAGATTACTGCACGGCATGATTAAAGTGTTCGGAGGAGCACATGTAATTTGGTCGAGGTAGTAGATACCTACTTGCTAACATGATGTAAAATGTATGCATTTACACTGTCACAAAACAACTTGTACTGTGACTTGTTTCACAGTATCTGTACTCAATACCGTGTACTTTTGACAGTTCTTTCCTGTTTCTGACAGATTTTTTTTCCTTTTTAGAAGTAAGGAAGGCACACATTTCTGTACTTATTTTCACTTTTGCTTTGCTTATGGTAGCATCTCTCTCTTATCATATACAAAATATAGTTATCTGTCATTCAGTATTTACCAAGCCCTCAGTGCATCTCTACATACACTTCCCTGCCAGGGTCTGATGATTAGAAGAGAACATGCAAGCAGAAAGAAGAGGATCACATATCTTAAATTGTTGGAAATGTGTTAACCTATTGCAAATGTGTGTTGAAAGTAAGTGAGGTCTTGTTTTCTTATTATTGTTAGTATCTGGCAAATTAGTTTCTTAGGGCTGTTGTAACGAATTACTATAAACTGAATGGCTTTGAACATAAAAAAAAATGATCCCCCTTCAGTTTTAAAGGCCTCAAGTCCAACATCAAAGTGTCATTGGGTTTGGTTTCTTCTGGAAGCTCTGGGAGAATCTGTTCTCTACCTCTCATGGTTTCTGCAGGCTGTAGACAGTCTTTTGCATTGCTTGGCTATGACACATGATGCTAACCTCTTCCTTTGTCTTCACTTCAACTTCACCACTGTTTCTCCTCTTCTGTTAGTATCTTCTCCTCTCATAAAGGCATTTGTCATTACATTTAGGTCCCGCTCAGGTGTCAGGATGATCTCATATCGAGAGGCTTACTTTAATTATATTTTCAGAGACTGTTTTTTTTTTTCCACATATGGTTACATTCACAGGTTCTGAATAGACATATCTTTTGTGGGACCATCATTCAATCTATTATCTTGGGTATGTGTCATTTTTCCTTGTATTTTCTCCTGTTTCCAGTTCATAGAACTCTCCCTCAAGGACAGGGAACATATTTTGTGTCTTTTGGGTTCCCTACAGACCAGTCAAACTCTCTGCCCAGTAAAGTCCTCTTAATGTATTGGGATGTATATGTATCTTAATGTATTTTGAGAGCCGTTAAAGGAATGGGTGGTATGCATGCATACAGAGGACAGAAATGATCTCATGACAGTTAATGACACAGAGCTTAGTGCTCATACTGATGAACAGGAAAATAGAGTGTGTTTTATGAGTGATAAATTCTATGATATGGCTAAGTGCATATAGAAAGTCATCTTATGCTTGTCTAGGGGGCGCTGGAAAGGCTTCCTGGGGAAGGAAGCATAGCTAATGAATTTTGAAGGACTGAACAAGAAATGAACTATGAGAACAAGGAGGATGAGTATTCTAGACACAGAGAACAACACACACAGAGAATTCCAGTGTGAAGCTTCTGGAACCATCAGGAAGTATTCTGTGACTGGGAGATATGGCACCTGAGGTGGAGGTATGACTCATCAGAACAGAGGGTAAATGGCAAGAGGTAACACTGGGGTTTCATGAAGGCTGCATCATGAAGGATCTTATATGCTCTAACAGAGTTTGTATTTATTCGTGTAAATAAGAACATCATTGACATGGTGGCTGAGATATCTACAGAATAACTACACAAAATGGTGGCCGTTGGGAAAGAGATTGAGCATTAGTGAGACCAGAGGCAGGTTGGTCCCTTTTACATTGTCAGAACAATCTGGGTATAAATGATGGAGGGATGGTTGCCTCAGTTATGACAGTCTGGGCAGAGAGTGGAGGTATTTGAGCATTATTGGCCAAATATTGGCCAAATGGCCAAAAATGCCATTTGAGCATTATTAAAATGTTGTATCACTGTTGGGGCATAGTAGTCAATTGGAGTTAGGCCATATGGAAAAGAGAGGGGTCAAGGATGATCTTCAAATGTCTAGTTTATTTGACTCTAATAGATAAGTAATGGTATCATTCATGACAACTGAGGACAGAGAAGGGGGGCATTGAAACTTTCTGTGTCTCATTTCCCTCATCTGTACGATGACTAAGTAAACCCTGTTTCCTACCTCACAGCATTATTAGCAGCACATAAGGTAAAACATTTTAAATATTTTTTAAATTATCAAGCAAGCTCCCCAATTTTTCTTTATGATTGGTTTACATCTAACCAAAATTTATAATTCAAACAAAGCAAAAAATGATAAAGAAGTATATATAATCAAATGAGGGCAAAAGTGTATTTTTAAAAATAGAAGACACTTCTCTTTTGGAGATGGCAAGAAATATGTATCTACAGTCCAGATTCCTCTTTCCCTCTCTTTGCTTTTCTATCCTGCACTGTGATTTCTTCATGCCAGAGACTGAAGAAAAAAAAATCCACAGCTATCTCTAATGCCTGTTTTTCTCAAACTCACACTCTGCAGCTTTCCACTGAAGGTTTCCTGGTACCTTTCAATTTCACCAAGTGACCATCCCATCTCCACCCTGGCGCAGGTGTGGCCCTATTGCACTTGATATGTGTGTGTGTGTGTGTGTGTGTGTGCATGTACACACACACACACACACATAGACACACACACACATACAGAGTTTGAGCTCAATAATCCTCAGTTAAGATCTTGGGCATCATATCAGTGTTCTTATCTACAAAATGGGTGTAATGTTTATCTGTCCCCCATGACTGATGACCAAATGAAATTAAATACACATAACGTGTAAATTGCTACTTACTATAGTTGGCAAAAAAGTAACCACTCACTAAAGAGTACTTTATTATCACTAGGTTGCAGTATAAACCCTGTAGACAGATCTACCTTGCCCTTCAAAATCCTTCCTGCTCCCCAACTTTACAAATTACTGGAAACCTTGATGGGCTTTGATCTCTGCATTTGGACTTATGGGTCACAGGTCACTTATTTTCCCTACTCTACTCCACCCCTGTCTTTTTGAATTTCGGTAAATCTTAGGGTCTGTTTCATAACATTTAATACTAAATGATTGAACTGTCTGCTTTATGTTCACTTTATCTTTTGTTTTGTTTTAGTATAATTGACACATATTGTTACATTAGTTTCCAGTATACAACTTAGTGATTTGACAAGTTTATACATTATGCCATGTTCGCCACAAGTGTGGCTGCCCTCTGTCCTGTTACATGGCTATTACTTCTCTCTGTCTTTTTAAAGTAGACCCAGAATTCTTCTGGTAGATGTACCTAGTGTAGTGTGGGGCACCCACAAGGTACAACAAATTGGGAGGGTTTGAGAATCAACATATCCTTTTGATCTTCACAGTTCTCAACATCTCACAGTTCTTAACATCTCAACATCAGTTCTTGTTGAAGTTCTTACTATCCAGTCCTCTCTCTGTGTATTAAAATCTAAGCTTCATGCTTTAAAGAAAGATAATGGGGGGGGGGCAGACGAGGTGAGAGATACCACTTTTTAAAACTTTGATCTCAAAATGGGGGAGAATGTTGGTATTAGAACATTTTTTAAAAATTTATTTTTATTTCTTTTCAGTGTAACAGTATTCATTGTTTTTGCACCACACCCAGTGCTCCATGCAATGCTTGCGGTATTAGAACATTTTGATCTTCTTGGGTTTATTTATTTTTTCATTCTCTGACAATTCAAAAATTGCGATAATAATTGCATTGTTCTCTAAATGCCCTAGTTAGAACCAGGGCCAGGATTATTTCATTCTACTATTAGGAAAGAGCTGTAGGAAGGAACCCATAAAACATCCTTGTTTTCTTGATAAGAATACAGATCACCTCACAGCTAGAGGAAAAGCAGCCTCAGGCAGTGGAAGTATTGGCCAGACTTGCACCAAATAGTTTCCGCAAAATGCCTGGGGCAACATAGAATGGTGGCACAGAGACGTTGCTTGAGAAGGAGGGGTATTTATGTGACAACTCTTTAATTTCATTCTGCAATTCTATTCATGGAATCTAAAGGTTATATAACAGAAGGAAAAGACTCAGGCAACCTTTTGAGTGCAAGCTATGGTCTGTTTCATAAGAGCAAATTTACTTACCCTCTTCAAGCTCAGTTCTCTTCTCTGTGAAATGGGAATTAATACATTTTCTTCCAAAGAGAATGCTTAATATCTTTCCAAGTAGGTATTTGGAGAATAATAATAATCAGACAACAATCTGTCTCTGAGGTATTTGAGCACTGTAAACTACTTATAAATGTTTTGGCAATTCTTCCAACTTTCTCTCAAAGTCGAATTAAAAAAAAATTAAAACATGACTATCATGTCAAAGACTTATTTAACTCATTAACAAAAGAAGCAGCAGGAATTTGAAAAGCTAAGTATATATTCTGAAAGAATTACTGCTGGAATAAGATTGCTAAATTTAAATATAAAATTTGTTCACTTCCTACAGGGCTATAAAACTGGTAAAATGGTAAAAATATAAATAACAAAAATCGTAACTCTTGGCATTACCATTTCTACTGTTCAAATATCATTTGTATATTTATCAAAGATTAAAGTTAACATTCAACTTCAAAGATTATGAGTTCTAATCAACGGTAAATAGTCAAACAAAGATACCTTCTCCTAGAAAATTAAGTCACCCTGGGGAAGACCTATTAGACAATATTCTTATGACTTCCAAAAAACATACAGTTATTATTTTACCTTATTCCCATGTTTTGAAAGCTTATTTTAATATTACCTCTTTGTTTTCAGTTTTTCGTTTCATTCTCTTTCCTGAATATTACTCTCAATTTTTCCGTTTTGTATTTTGTTTTCTTCTCTCTGACCCTTTAAGTCTACATGTCTCCAATTCTCTTTTCCATCAGTCATTTATTGCCAAATTATATCCTCAGATATTTTCCCATTTTGCTCCCTCATGAAGCCATGATTTGAGTCTGCTTTAGTTCTTATGCTAAAACCTGACTTAAACCTAATTGGCAATGCACAACTATTAGCTTCCTTTTAGTATTAGAGATAGATGGTATTTGCTATTCCACTTCTAGTATCTCAGTATGGTATAAGGAAAACAAATCTCAAACAGCATTCTTTCATACATCTGAAGTCTAAAGTAAGCAAGCACAAAGTTCTATAAACTCAATGAACTCTTCATTCTCTGTCCTTTGTCTACTCCCAAATCACCTTGTATGAAAATTTCACTTAAGGCAAAAGTATAATATTTTATGGCATGAATTTTCCAACTAGTTTTCTTTTTATAATCAAATGATTAAGTACCTTCTAAACTAGTATCCCAGGACCAAGTAGAAATTAAACTTAAGGAGCCATTACTAAATGTGGAAGGAATCCTAGATTTTTAAAAATTTTCTGTTCATGTAAAAGTAGGACTATATTAGCTGTATTCTATCCTGCCCTTGTATCTGTACCACCATCATTTTTACTGATGAAAGTCCATGTCTAGTGTCCATTATGCTTATTAATAAGCCATTGATTTCACCAATGAAAATCTATTTTTTTTATTTTTAAAAAATATTTTATTTATTTGTCAGAGAGAGAGAGAGAGAGAGAGAAAACACAAGCAGGGGAGCGGCAGACAGAGAGAGAAGCAGGCTCCCTGCTGAGCAAGGAGCCCGATGCAGGACTCGATCCCATGACCCTGGGATTGTGACCTGAGCTGAAGGCAGATGCTTAACCAACTAAGCCACCCAGGTGTCCCTGAAAATCAATTTATAACATTCATAATGCTAATTAACACATTTCTCTGTTGATCAGACATAGAGCTAGTTGAAGCCTTATGGACACCATCTCTGGTGCATTGTCTTCTGAATAAGTGTCCACTAACCACCCCTAGAATATGGTCAAATAGGGAAATTATGCTTTGGGGCCTAGAGGCATCACATTCATTGACATTACATGATCTAGGTTGGAAGTAGTTTAAAATAAAATATAGTCTACATCATAGCCTAGACTTGGCCTGTTTCTAAATGGAGTTATCACAGCCCATCAGTCTTTGTGGAAAGCAGGGATGACATGATACTTGCTACCGTGCAAGTTTTCTGTCTGTAGGGTCCAGAAGCTGGGACAATGGTAACGCTTCTTGAGAAATATAGGTCCCATTTACCAAACGGGCCACAGGAAGTTGAATAGGAAGGCACGGAATCTGAACTTTCCCCTGGAGGATTGGGATATCCGCCAGGAGGAGACCCCATCACCCATTGGCCACTGGGAAAATATGAGGAAGTGAAGCATTCTGACTTAGTTTAAAGAAAGAATATCTTTTTACATTGCTCATTTCTTTTGGGCACTAGTGTCTGTTAGAGCTAAACTAAAAAACAAAGACTAAAAGCAACTCTGGTTTAAATTCTATTGTAATTGTGTCAGGTTTTACATTATGATAAAATCTTAGCCTCCTTACAAGGAGGTTAAATCCCTTGTTGATTCAGAGTGAATTTAGTTTCTCCAAAGATGAGCAGGATAAGACAAAAACATGACCCATTTTTTTTTTTTTCCTCCTCAGAGTCCAAATTCTTGCCCTGTTTTTTTCTTCTCCCCTCTACCTCAGGAAGGTTTCTCCCAGCCAGCAGTGCAGATGCATGCTCTTGCTGCTCGGGGAGTGGGAAGATTCATGGCTTCCTCCAACACATAAGGCCCCGGATTATTTTAGGCAAGAACAGCCTGGAGTGATTCATTGGGCAGTACGCATGTCGTGCCCCGGCCAGAGCTGTTACCTATTTATGACAATATAATTTCATTTGCTTTTAGAGATGCACTTTATGCCCTGTCTGTCAGACTAACCCAGAAATATGTCTACCAGCAAGATCCTTACCCTCCCCCAACGATCTACGCTGCATAGAGACGAGTGGCATAGAATAGAACAGGCAGTTTATCTCGATTCTTCTTTGTAGAGGTGAGGGGGTTGCAACAGTTGCTGAAACTCCCCCAATTTGTGGGTATGAGATTACTGATTCCATGCTATACCATGATCTGCAGGCAAGGATTTATACTACCTACATTTGGAAACACAACTGAAATGATTATGTAAATAAATGTTCTAGTGTTAGAATCACTTTTTGCCACGTGAATGGTGGTGTACAGTGTCTGTTTTCTTGTGTGCTAACCTTAGCCAAGGTTTCACCTTACTTTATTCCACATTTTTTTCTCTTCATATGTATTTTCTAAGTCTTTAAAAATTTTTAATGTAATTTTTAGAGATTTTATACATGTGTTTTTTAAAATTTATTTTATTTTATTTATTTGACAGAGAGAGATCACAGTAGACAGAGAGGCAGGCAGAGAGAGAGAGAGAGGGAAGCAGGCTCCCTGCTGAGCAGAGAGCCCGATGCGGGGCTCCATCCCAGGACCCTGAGATCATGACCTGAGCCGAAGGCAGTGGCTTAACCCACTGAGCCACCCAGGCCACCCACACATGTAAGTGATTTTGAGGCAAACATAATGAACCCTGATGGATGACCCTTCCACTCTTATCAGATCATGATATTTTCCCAAATCTTGCCGATACCTTTCCTTTGCCTTCCTTTCTAGAAAGAACCATTATCATGAATGTGATTTTTTCTATTCTCATGCATGTTTCCATATTTTAATAAATACTTTGATACCATAATTGAGAAGTAGTTTTGCTATGCAGGCTTTAAAATTTTATAACTACTATGTAGTTTTCTTTTGTATGATTTTGTCATAATTTATTTATCCATTTTCTTAGGTTGTCCCCAGATTTTCACTATTACAAGCAATGCTGCAAAGAACATTCTTAACCATGTTTCCATGTGTAAAGGTTCTCTAGAGGATCAGACTACAATGGAATTGCTAAGTTTTTGGATATGAATATCTTCAACTTTATCAAATATTGCTGAATTGCTCTCCAAAGAGACATGTTGGAGTTCTTTATATATTCTGGGTACTAAAGTATTGTTGGTTATATGCACAGCAAATATATTTTCCTGTCTGTGGCTTCTCTTTTCCTTTTTTTTCATAGTGAGTTTTAAAAGTAATTTTAATTTTAATGTATTCAAAGGTATGGGGTATTTTATGTTTTGTGCCCTTTGTATCTTGTTCTAAGATTTTTTCATCATACGTGGTCATGAAGGTGTCACCTGCTCCCTCATCCCCTGGTTCCTTAGTTTATGTGAGCATAGTTCATGGATTGCCCTATGTTAGGTGAGCACTGGTATAATCCATGCTAATGTAGATGCAAGAGTTAGCATCCCTTGATATTCTCAAAATGCATTAGTAAGCAAGATGGATTTTATGGTATTGACAAAGGAGGAGTTCATATCCACTCCACATTAGAGAAACCAGTCCTCCTGTTAGTGCTTTCTGTTCTCTTTGTTAAATCTTGACCTTACCAGCACTTTCTCTACCAGAATTTGTCCTGCTTTCTTCTCTTTTTGGGGAGCAAAAATAACCCTTCTCTTTGCTTCATGAAAAACTCCACCTGTTTTGCCATAAATTGTGGGTAACTGTTGACTTAAAAATTAACAAGCAACAAGAATATAAAAGTGTCATCCTAGTCACAGTGGGGTCTCTCAAGTTCTCACAATCACTCATTTATTTAATTATACTTTATTAAGCATCAACTAAGTGTCAAGTGTTACACAAGATACTAAGTGAAGAAACAATGTCCCTGATGGAAAAGATGAAGGAGGGCAATTTCAGAAGGCGTCCTGAGGAGGGGACATTTAAAGTGAGGTGAGAAGAATAAGGACCTAGCCATTCCAAGGTGGGGGGAGATATTTAACAAAAAGTTGCATGACAAATGCAAAAGTTAATTGCAATGAAAAAGAGCTTGATGCATTGTGGGAACCTGAAAGGATGACAGTTATACCTAGAAGGCAGTCTTGAAGGAGGAAAATGATATAGAATGTGGATAGAGAGCATTGGGGTGACATTATTTCTTGCCTTTTAGGCTTTCCTAAAGAGAGGCTAATGATTTGATTTGGGATTTTAAAATATAGCATTGGCTGTATTTAGTAGATAGACTGGCAGTACCTAAGAGCAGAAGGAGACCATGTAGGACACTCTGGTGGGGTCCACATGAGAGGCCACGAAGACCAAGATTAGTTTTGTGAAAGATGAGATGTAGACTTGGAGAGATAACAGAGTTTTCTGAAGAGATAAATAGAGTAAGGAAGAAAATGTAATCAAAGATGGCTCCTGGTGGTGTGGCGTGGATAAGGATGGGGGACATACAGTGGGAGGGTGACAACTCCCCAGGTAGGTCTCGGGCAGAACAGGGATGGTACAGGCAAGAGTTTTGTCTTTTGTGCATCACTTTCAGATGCCTCTGAGGCATCCATGTGGACACATTGAGTATTTAGTTGGATCGGGAGTTCAGAGAAGAGGTAAATTTGGAAGCATCAGCTGGTAGAAAAGGACTTTTTTTCCATTTTATCATGGAGTGAAAGATATATGGATAGGAAAAAGGAATGAAGGGATATCCTTCTTTAGTTTCAACCTAAACCTTAGCCTTGAATTTCTGTGCATGGATAGAGATCTTGGACAGGATAGACATCTCAGGCAGTCCAGGGAGAATCAGAAGTTGGCAATTGTCCATTTGGTCTTATTTATAAATCTCATTTTTTTCTCTAGTTTTTTTTGATTTTTAGAATTTCAGAGTTAAGTGCTAAAAAGTACTGCACCAATGTACTACAAAAAGTGATGAGGTTGATGGCACACTTTATTTTTTACTTTTTATAAAAGTATTTATTTATTTGAGAGACAGAGAGAGAGGGACAGAGGGAAAGGGAGAGAGAGAATCTCAAGCACAGAGCTCGACATGGGGCTCGATCCCAGGACCCTGAGATTACAACCTGAGCTGAAATCAGGAGTTGGCTGCTTAACCAACTAAGCCACCCAGGTGCTTGAATTATACCATTGGAGGTTTGTTGAGAGATTTTTATTATAATAGATCTCTGTTAATAGGCAGCAAAAGTGGCATGCCTGTGTTTATACAACATTAATAGTTATAAAATTTTTACTTGTGGTTCTGTTACTATTCCCAAAGTAGATGTGTCCGATATCTCTGTGTAATTGACAAGGTATTTAGTACTTCAGTAGATTGTGCTTGTTTTTTCTAGTTGCAGGTAAATTGACTAGTTGAGGTTCTCTGGCAGAATGTTCTATATGGCCATAGATAGATTTTTGCAGTTTATATTTTGTGTTTATTATCAGTGTTTACTCCACTTATATTTACCTTCAGCTTCTTGCAGACAAAATTCTGGTTGCCCAGTGTTACTGATGACAAGTATATCTATTAGTCAGAAAATATTGGGTGCCTACTATGAACCAGCTTCTGTGGTACCCATGAGAGTTACCAGCAAACTAGGTCATCATTCTTGCGTCTAAGAAACTTACAGTCTGGAAAAGAAACAGGTTTGTAACTACCTACATATATTGCAAGTAGAATGGAAAAATGGTTATAACAGATTGAAAAGATATATGCTGTGTCACTTTTGGATAACAACAACCGCATGGCATGGGTTTACAAAATCTCCCTAATGAAATGAATGACAACTAGTAAAAGCTAGCGAGTAAACAAAAAGTTCACTAGTAGAACAAAATAAGGAAAAGGGAATAATTGAATGCCCTATATTTCTCCAGTGGCAGCTAAGAAAAGAACTAAAATGTAATGGCGTGACATAGCATGTCACGGAACCACAGCTACGGAATTCAAGAAACAATTTTGGTGAATGTATTCCTCAGGGTTAGCTGAGAGTTGAAACATACAATGCTCAAACCTCAGTGTTCCACATGCTACGTGCAACCTCCTTTCTCACCCTTTATGTACCGAAATGGTTGTTCTTGTGATGTAGCTTCAAGGTTCTTTCCATCTATGGATTCTTCCTCTTCTAGATCCTCAGCGTCCTTCCTGTTAAAAAGAATAAGGGTAGGGGCACCTGGCTGGCTCAGTGGGTTAAGCCGCTGCCTTCCGCTCAGGTCATGGTCCCGGGGTCCTGGGATCGAGTTCCGCATCGGGCTCTCTGCTCAGCGGGGAGCCTGCTTCCCCCTCTCTCTCTCTCTGTCTGCCTCTCTGCCTACTTGTGATCTCTCTCTCTCTCTCTCTCTGTCAAATAAATAAATAAAATCTTTAAAAACAAAAAAAGAATAAGGGTAGAGAATCAGAAATGACAGACTTTTCTGGAATAAGCTTGAAAGTGGTTGACTTCACCTGGCCAGACGTCTTTAATTGCCAGGGAGTACAGGAAACACCGTCTTTCTTGTGTCCACCAGGAGACAGAAAGGTTTTGGTGACGATATCAGTCTCTGCCACGGAGTCTACATAATCTCCATTTCCATGAATCGTTCCCAGGCTGGGGAGAAGTCTTACGAAAGGCTGCCCACCCCCTGCTTGCCCCTCTTTTGACGGGCGTAGTGAGAGCGTTAAATGAGAAGTGAGCAAATGAGGATGACCCTCCCTGTGGACAAAAGGCTCCAGGGACCCCCATTAAGTGGGGAGCACAACCTGAGAACATAGCACAGCTCACAGGGCCTTGGGATACCCTGTTAATGTAGGTGGCACGGACCCTGATTTAGATCAGGTGTCTGTCAAAATCAGGAGACATTAGACAACCCAGGTCTTCTGATAACAGCTGCTCGCAGCCTGCACTGAGCTTCCTTTCCTTCTCTTTCAGCTCCTCCGCTCAAGCTTGCTAGGTCCACCGAAAGGAAAACAAAAACAACTGGCTAGGACCTGGAATGCCCAGACTTTATTTGTAGTTTAGAGAGCTATAAATAGGTCTCAGTGGAAAGGAACTTAAAGGGAACTCACTCACTCACACTGTAGCAGATCAAATAGAAATTCTGGACAAGTGTCTCATGATAACCATGAGATGAAAAAGAAAACCACATGGCAGCTGTAAAAGGCTCCACAGAGGGGAGAAAAAGGCATAACCGGAAAAGACAAAGAACCTCGTCGAAAAAGAAAACTTTAACTCAGGGAATCAAAGAAAATCCCATGCATATGCTTTATGTTATAGAAGAACCTAAGAGGATTGACAATTCAATTAAAAAAGAACTCACAGATGAAATCACAAGGTTATGGGGTGTGTGGTTAAAGGGGGAAGGGGTCCTGGGTGATGCCAAGCCTATTCTGAGTCCCCAAGACAGAGAGCAGGGCAGAAGAAGGCAGAGACTCCCCCCGAGGGGCAGAAAGGCGATCATCATCATGCTCTTCTATGTATTAGAAAGAACTGAATGTTTCCTGAAATCAAGGACAGGAATAAAGCCTGGCTGCCAGTAGAGAGCAGAACTGAAGATTGGGAAGCCCTCAGGACTCGCACTATTCCTTGCTTTTGCTGCTGTGTTGTCAAACTTCTCTTTCTTTGAAGAGGCTTCACAGGTTCTCCGTCCACATGGAAGAATGTGGCCTATGTTATGCTCCCAGCAACAAACGAGCTGGCTCTGAATCACAATGCCACACTCCCAGGAGAAAAATCCGATAGCTCCAGCTGACATTACCACCAGTCAGCTATAGAAGAGAGAGCCATAACGCCACACTAGTTTGCAATTCCTGAGTGTGAACTCGATGTCAGCCACTGTGCCAAGTGCTTACGATGGGCCATCTCACACAGCCTGACATAATTATTTTACGTGGAGGATGCCGCCAAAGCTCAGAAAATTTACCTAATTATTCCGCGTCACGCAGGTGTCTTGTCTCAGAGTCAGGCTTCAAATCCAGGATGTGAGCTCCCAAATCTGCCCTCAGCCTTTGTGCTGAATGACCAGGACACCCGGGGGTCGGTTACCAAAAGGGTGGTCAGCCTGTGGACTAGACAGATCCCCTGAAAGACTGAACATGATTTTCCTAAAATTTCCTCGGGTTAGATTCTTGCAAGAAGAATTCCTGGGTCATGGCTTATATTGCCCAGTAGCTTTCCTGAAAAGTTGCTCCCATCTACATCCCTGAAACGTGTAGAGAGGTGCTTCTCTCATCATATTATTTTTAAAAATTTTTAAAAGATTTCATTTACTTATTTGAGAGAGAAACACACACACAAGCAGGGGGAGTGGGAGAGGGAGAAGTAGGCTTCCCAGCCGGCAGGGAGCCCAATGCGGGGCTTCATCCCCGGACTCTGAGAACATGACCTAAGGTAAAGGCAGGTGCTCAATGACTGAGCCACCCAGGTGCCCCCCTCATCATATTATTGCCAACAGTGAGTACTAACATTTTAGTTCACCTTCATCCATGGAGTTGGAGCTTGATTGGGAAGAAGTTATTCTGACTTGGGGTTTGGGGGAATTGTCACAGGGAAGGTCAGTGAGGGCACAAAAAGAGTGAAGCAGAAAGGCCTGGGTGTCCATGGGTTATTTGGAGAAGGCAGAGCCCTTTGGGCGACTTGAATACAGAGTGTCAGAGGGGCTGCATTGAAGAATAATTGTAGAGTGCCGGGAAAGCCAGGGTGGAGTATTGTGACCCTATTATAAGCATTTTATTTTTTAAAAGATAGTATTTATTTGAGAGAGAGAGAGCGAGTGTGTGGGTGCATATGTGCGTGCACGCTCATGAGTGGCAGGACGAGCAGAGGGAGAAGCAGGCCCCCCCACCACGCAGGGAGCTCCACTCTGGGCTCAGTCCTAGGACCTTGAGACCATGACCTGAGCTGAAGGCAGATGCCCAACCCACTGAGCCACTCAGGTACCTGTATTATAAGCATTTTAGAGGAGAGGTGATGTTATTCTAAAAGAAAGTAGCCCCTAAACAATATTTGCCCATGATAGTTCCCTTATACATACACATTTTAGGTGTAGGGATGTGTGTGTGTGTGTGTGTGTGTGTGTGTGTGTATTTTTTTTTTCTTTTTCTCACCACCTCCCCACCCCGCCTTACAATCATTTTCAAACAAGTAACCATTTTGTTTAAAAACTGCTGATGGGGTTCATCTAGGATTGCTTGTATTAGGGTAAAATAAATTCACTAACGGGGATGACAGGTGCGAGGGCTTTTCGGCTTTGAAATGCTTCTGAGTAGCGACATTTGCATTCTATGAGAAATCTATGCTAATATAACATTCACACTCAGAGGAGAAGTTTAAATTGCAAATTTTGAAAAGCCTGAAGTCAGTATATAATATTTGGGGGAGAGGGGTGGTAGTGCCAGGACGGCATTGGGGAGGAAGGTTAAGTGGAAGGCGTGCATTTGCCAGGTGCGAACTCGCTGGTAGTCGAAATCACCTGGGAAGCCGGGGCCTGGTAATAAACTCCGGTCCTCTCCACAGTGGATTGCACGTCGTAGAGTGCATCAGAATCACCTGAAGGGCTTATAAAACCTGCCACCCCCCCCCCTCCACCACCCAGGGCCCCTGAGTTTCTGACTTAAGAGGGTTGGGAGACCGCATGGGGCCGAAGGGGTAAATACTCACATTTCTAAAAACATTCCCTGGTGATGTCTGTCCCGGGGGCTGCCTTTTGAGAACCATTGCTCTAAGAAAACCTTAAGAGCGTGTTTGCTGGTCAAAACGGGTGGAAGAGAATAACCAAATTATAATAACTAAAGGTTCTGCCTGATTCTCTTAAGTCCGGCTAATGTTACTCCATGGCTTTGAAAGGGCCCTTTCATTCTGGGAAGCACCCAACAGAAGGAAGAAGCCAGGGCAAGAGGTGAGTACTACGGAGAGCTCCCTCACACTCCTGGGGGCCACCCCGGCCCCCCGCTCCTCCGTCTTCCTCAGAGCCCCCAGTTTGGAGGAGAGAACTCCGAGTCTCTCCGGCTGCCTCTACTGAGAGCAGCGTCTCCTGCCAGCTTTCCCTGGCGGCTTCCGAACCAGCCAGCCGCTCACCCCCGGGTGATGATGTCAGCACTCTCGGCTCCATCACACCTGGCTGAAGGAATCAGATAAGCTCCATGGGAAGAGACTTGAGGAAGGAGCGCAGCCCTGACAGGTGAACCAAAGACCCTTTTGTTTTCTGGGCTGGGCCGGCTGCCAGCTTTGTGGATTTCTGTCAGTCAGCTGGCTGCTACACTTCCCTGCTTCTCTATTTTCCCGAAAAAGAAACCATTAGTGATTTGCAAAGCTGCTCCAAGAGCACATGGGGCTTTAATGTGAGCCGGAGATTGAGTCAGGATTGGTTAGCCAACTCCCTACTCTGGCGGGAAGCCACCTTTGGGGAATGGAGCTTATTAATTCGGGCAGCCAAGGGGGCTGTGCAGGTAGACAGATGCCTCCTTGGCAGGGACAGTCCTACCTGGAATCTTTTCGTGGGATTCCTGAGCAGGGCCCTTCCAGGTGCAGTGGGGGCTGAACGTGTCCCTGAGCAGGGGTTGAGCTGATGTCGACTCCCTCCAGGCAGGTGACTCACCTGAGATGATTGCCCTGCCTGATCTTTCCCTACTTGGGGCCCCAGTGATTTTTCTTTTCTTCTTCTTTTTTTTTTTTTTTTAACCCCATCATGACTACTACTCTTTGTTTCTAGTGGAACTCACAGTGAGATCTTTGAGAGTTAGGATCTTTTTTTTTTTTTTTTTTTTAAGATTTTATTTATTTATTTGACAGAGAGAGACAGTGAGAGAGGGAGCACAAGCACGGAGAGTGGGAGAGGGAGAAGCAGGCTCTCCACTGAGAGCAGAGCCTGACATGGGCTCCATCCCTGGACCCTGGGATCATGACCTGAGCTGAAGGCAGACACCTAACGACTGAGCCACCCAGGTGCCCCTGAGACAATCTTTAAGAAAAATGCTGTTTGTGTCCACGGGATTCTGAGCCAGTTCTCATTTCGGATCAACGCAGGCGATAGGCTGACCTCAGCATCTGGTTTTACTTATCGCCCTGTAGTTTGTTGGGTGTGTGGGGACAGGGATCAGCGACAGGGGAGGGTGATTTCCTCTCTGGTTACAATTTATTCACGGATCAAAAAGCTTGTAAAGGGTAGGTTTTTTCTTACGTTTTCTTACATCTGTCTTTTACATTTTTACACTTGTTTACAGGCCTAGAGAATGATCTTAACAATAGTCTCCTGAAGGAGAAGAGTAGGAGGGCAAGGTTCAATACCTTTTCTGTGTGCAAGATGGAAAAGGGACTCCAGAGACTCACTCTGGTTACCTGGACCAACAGCTGGAACGAGGGTCTGTCTGGTCCTAGCAGGAGGGGCCCACCCCAACCTCAGCTTCTCCCAGGACTGTGACTTCCTCTCCTTCCAAGGAGACTGTATCTTCCATGGGCCCAAAGCCTCCCGGTGCTGGGCAGATGCTACTGAGATGGCTCTTGTAAACAGCTGACACCCAGATAGAGACTAACTGCTGCCAAAGTGGTGTGGTAATTCTCCATGGACAGAGTTCTCATGTTCGCTCTATGTCAGCATTTCTCAGCCTCGACATGACTGACGTTTGGCCTAGATAATTCTTTGCTATAGAGGGCCGTCCTGTGCATTGTAGGATGTTTAGCCACATCCGGGACACTAACCCATTGGATACCAGTGGCAACTCTCATCCCCAGTTGTGACATGCGAAAATGTTTCCAGAAGGAGCCAAATGTCCCTAGGGACTCAAAAATTGCCTCTAGTTGAGAACCGCTGATCTGTAAGGATCTCTAAGGAGCATGGGTGGGAATTCCCCAGTGGAACAAAGAATCATTACTGCGTGGCCAGGTGATTGTTCAGGACCCACCTTCTCATAGTGAGAGTGGGAGGGTGGGGACATATGCCTTCTCTTCCCTCACTGACCCCATGCCTTAGTTCTGTTTCATCCAAAAACAGAGCCCAAGATTCGGGTTTAGTATTTTATTTGGGAGAACAAGGAAACACAGGTGAAAACAGAAGAAAGCTAATAAAATGTATGCTAATTAATTGATTACTGTTCAGAGGATTCTGAGCCAGTTCTGCTCCTTTTGGATCAAACCGGGTGACGATAGGCTAATCTCAGCATGTGTTCTTATTTCTCATCCTGTGGTTTGTTTGGTGTGTAGGGATAGGGAGCAGTGGGGAAATGAGGCTCAATGACTCTGGGACATTCTGAGGAACAATGTAGAATGCCCTTCAGTAGTGTCCTTCCAAAGAATGGAGAATTGGGCGCTTGTCCATTTACTTCCAACCCACAGTTGGTAAAGACTGCCCCTTAGGATGTTAATTTCCCGGCATTTCTTGGTTGCGAGTTCAGGTGGTGCTGGGAGAAAACCCTTAGGCAGAGTTGAAGAGAGATGGCAGGTGCTTGAGCTGAGAAGCTCTCAGCATGCTGGAAACCGTCTGGCATAGCCGTAGGTGAACTCAGGTGTTCTAAGAGGATCAATAGGTTGGGACCTCAACATCCTCTTACATATCCGGTCTTCGTGAATGTCCTCTTTCCTCAATAGAGTCTGTTTCTCAACCCGTAGCCTGTGATATTAAAGGAATTTGTTCCAGTCCCTGGTGTAAGACAAGCAGGACATCTAAAAGGACCCCACTTGCAAGACATTCTCTGACTGTCATTCCATAGGTGAGGGGAGTTAGTTTTCAGAATCGACCCTGCTTAAAGATACCAAGAACTACAAGTAGAAGTAGAGAAAAGAGAAGCTTAGTGGTTTCTGAAAATGCCAGTGTGTCTGAAAATTTGTTTTGCTGGTGGCCCTGAAAGTGTTAAAATGAAATGTTTGTTTTTTCCCATGTTATCCGTCCTTACAGGGGTTTGTGGTTTATCGAGGACATGAATGTGTTAAAGGAGTATTGGAAGTCCCTGAGACTTAGTATGCAGACAGCTTGCTTGCTAGATACTCTGTATTATAGCAAGTCTGATGAAAGATGGGAATCAGAGTTATTGCTGTCTTCTGTGAATGAGGAAATTGAGACACAATGTGGAGGGTCTAGAGAGATTTCAAAGACCTCCTCTGGTATCATGAGAGGCCAAAATAGCCCAGGATTCTTGGTCTTGCTTATGGGTGCACAGGTTTCAATGCCACGCTGAGGGGTTTGGATTAGATATGACAAGCCACGGGAATCTTCTGAAGCTTGCCTGGTAGGGAAACGTCATGACGAAAATGGTGATGGAGGGCTTCATTCTCACAGCTGATGGAGGACAATTATTCCTGTGGTTGCCTAGCCACGGAAAGGGCTGGAGTGGGAAAGACCATCCAAGAAGCTCTTACAATAATACTAGGATGAGATGGTGAGATTGTAGCAGCAGATCTGACTCTGGATTGGATTTTCAATCTTCTGGCAGCCCTTTCTAGATCTAAAAATAGTGAGGTGATATCAGACTGTCCTGCTATTCATGTAGAAAGGGTTTTCTGAGGAGTCTCCTGGTAAGACATGGAATCATGTCCTATTAGAGCTGGAAAGAGGTAGGGTCATCTACTCCGGTGGTGGCTAATTTGGATGCCTAGAGAGCCCCAGGCAGGGAAAGTAGCATGTGAAGCAGGTATGGGTTTAATTCCCGTACTTACATTGTGTGGGTGTGGAGTGTGGGCCACTGTGTCGTGGTATGCCAGAACCAGCTTGTACCAGCTCCCGAGAGCCAGTTGTTAAATTTTCAGGAACCGTGTTAGATGGATGATGCTCCAGTGGCAAACAGTACCAGTTAGGGCTCCCTCTCTCCCAAGAGCTGGTGGTTTTACATTTCCCCAGCCCACCGCTGGCCCTGCGACAAATAAGCAAGTACGTGGCCAGAGTAGGCAGCTGCTCTTCTGCTTCAGCTTGGTGGGCTCACTGTTTCCAGATGTTCTCATTTTTTTTCAGGAGTCAAGCACCTTCCCTGTACATGTGATACCATGCAGGCCTAGGCAGAGGTGGCCTATTTGAGGAGGAGCTGGGAGGCCAGAGTAGAGGGACGGAGGGGACAGACATATCCTTCAAACAGCGTATCATAAAAGACGTTCTCCCTTCTCTGTCCATTGCGGGGAGAACTGAACAAATGGCACTCCGCCGAGTGGGGGGGCGGAAAGCACAGAGACCATGGGATTCTTTGGTCCAAGTATGTAACGTTTCTTGCATATTACCACTGGGTAGGTACATGTGGCTGAAGAACCGAGAAGTGGTTGGGGCGTACCGAGTAACCAAGGGCAGTGTTCTCACCTCAAATACTCAGGTTGCTTTCACTGGAGAGCCCCTACAAGAGCAAATACAAGCAAAATTAGGCACTTTGAGATTTGGCTTTCGAGTGGATCATCACTGTTCTTAAAATCCTCCTATAGCCATGGAAACAAATGGTCAGTTTCTGTAGTCCTTTTTAACTTAAACCTAGAGGAGGATTTTGCATGGCAGACGTTGGTGGCTGATGTTCGCATGACTTTAATGCTATGTCAATAGGCACAGACTAAGGTCTCTTCCATCCCATCCTGACCCCAACCCCTGCTCTGATATTCAGAACTTCTTGTCATTCTAGGCAACTCACAGGGAAGTGGAGAAGGATCCTAAATTGAGCTAATCTGAGAAGCAAGGATCGAAAGTACACTTCAGCAGCTACAAACATGCTGACTAGCAAAAGAAGGCTCTCCTAATTGGCTGTCGTGCATGCGGAAGGTCCTGGGGAAAAAAGAATAACAATTGAGTTAAAAGCTACCTTTGCATCATGAATCTAAGTACCTTGAAGAAGATGACTTAAGTTAATTGCAAAGATTTTCTTGTGATACAGAATTTTGAAAGACTTTCTTCACACAGAGGATAATATAAGCAAGTAGTTAGATTCTTTCTCTTTACTTGGAAAGTTTAATTAAGGTTTTGTGTTCTATAACCTTGTCAGATCACTGTCCTGGCTTGGTCTTAAAATAAGTTTTATGGCCTTCTTGACCTTCATTTATCTTAGAAGTAGATACAAGCCAACTCTCTCTTCCTCAAAGCGAAAGTACAAAAGGTCTGTACAGTTAAAAATATAGCAGGCTTACTTGGCTGGCGACTTGGGATTTAACGGTTCTTCAGAGTTCTCTTGGAAATGCTTACTAGTTCATTAACCACTCCTATGCCCTTCTTTAATTGCTGTCTGTCATTATGTCATTAGAAGTTCTGTTCTATCTAAAACCAGTTCAACACAAGAGGCCATGAGAAAGAGAGTGATTTCATTGACTGGAAACAGTGACCAGAGCCACACTATTTGTGGATCAGATGAAGTCAAGCCTGAAAGGAAGGGCAGAAGTTCTTCCATTGGTCTCTTCTCTGCTGAGCACATGGGACAGCTGCCCTTCTTAGACGCCCTGGCAAGTCCAGGCCCTCTGAGCAATTCTCACCAGTGAGGTGTGAATGGAAATGACAGGTGCTAGTTCTGGACTGGAGCATTTAATTGCCAATGCTAGAGCCTCTGGACCACTGTCCTTCTGGCTTGGCAGTTACTGATGAGCAATACTGATACTGAAAGCTAATCTACCAGCTGGGCCTCTGAGGGGATGACTTTGACAGAAGAATGCCTCCATCCCCCTCCTCCTTTGGTGACCCACCATGGCTGTGTAGGAAGAGCAAGAAATGGTTTTGAGCCAGTGAGATTTGGGGCTTATTGTTACTGCAGCAAAACCTATCCTGTCCTGAATGAACATGTACCCAGCAGGCCTGTGATCCTGCAAGAAGTGTCTCAAAGTGGAAGGAAGTGCCTTCCACACTACAGGCTTTGTTTTTTTCCCCGAGTCATCTCATGCCTGGGGTGTGTGAGCTCACAGAGCCCCCTCAATCGTGTAGGACATGTATAGCCAGTTTTGGTGACCATAACTGTGATCACCACCCTTTTCTCTTCAGTTCTTTTTTCTTTCTTTCTTTCTTTTTTTTTTTAATTGACATTTGAGCTGAAACCTGAAAGGTAAGAAGAAGCCAGTATGTTTATGGTTGTATTGAGGTAAGGTTTTCAGACCAGAGTAGCAAGTACAAAGGCCCAGGGGTAAGAAAGAGTTTGATGTGTTAACCTGTGTGAGACAGGAAAGAAGTTTACTGTAATGGATGCTATGGGTGCCCCTCCCAGGCCCATTTCCAAGACAGCACTCAGTGAGTTGGTTGCTAAAGGCTCCCAGCAGCCCCCTTCTTTGAGCATTACTCTCCACCATTTGGAGTCACCAAGGAAAGAAGATCATAGCCCCCTCCCTCTGCACCAAGGAGGGCTGGCCCATAGCCAATGACTAGTTGACTTTGGGAGCAAAGTGCTGACAAGATAACTCCTTAGTAGTTAATGTCCCAGAGCTTCTCTTCATCCCCAGTCAGGCAAAAGTTGGATTCTATCTGATGCCCCATCTTTACTTAGCCTCCTTTCTCTTTTCAATGCTTCTTACCTCTTTCTGCTGTGTTTTTTCAACAAACTGCATGCATCCAGGCCCCTTCTGAGGCTCTGCTTTTTGAGATTTTAACAGAAGACATGAACTAAGTAGGAAAAGGTTCTGTGGGCCACCTCTGGGGGTAGCACTGGATGCTTTTGACTTCTCTTGGAAGTTCCTTATTATTAGGGCACTCCAACAGATAAATTGGTCTAACCTCAATAACCTATGCAACTTTGTGAAATTCAGGAGGTTGGATATAGAATTGGGAATCTTAGCTTCAGACCCCCGGCTTTGAAGTTATTCATTGTGTAATATTGGGCTAAGTACTAATTCTGTTCTACCTCCCTTTCCTCTTGGAGCAATGAGAATCTATTCATTGCTGGTGGAAAGATAAGTCTGTAAAATGACATGGCCCCTTGGAAAAGTTGTTTTCCAAAGGCAGTTTCTTTCTTTTTTTTTTTTTTTTTAAAGATTTTATTTATTTATTTGTGAGAGAGAGAGAGAGAGCACTGGCAGATGGAGGCAGAGGTTCTGAGAAGCAGGCTCCCCGACGAGCAAGGAGCCCGATGTGGGACTCGATCCCAGGACGCCGGGATCATGACCTGAGCCGAAGGCAGCTGCCCAACCAACCGAGCCACCCAGGCGTCCCCTAAAGGCAGTTTCTTATAGAGTTGAACATAAACTTATCCCCAGTTCTGCTGGGTTTCTACCCATAAAGACCATTGACAATTTATGTCCACACAACGACGTATGCACAATTTGTCAGAGCACTGTTATTCCTGACAGCACCAGCATGGAGACAACCCTAATGGCCATCACCTGTGGTGTAAACATATGATGGAATACTATTCAGCAATAAAAAACAAAAGAACTGATACATGCTACCATGTAGGCCTCAGAAACATCATGCTATGTGAAAGGAGGCAGGCGTGCTATGTGTGTGATCCCACAGATGTGAAATCCCCAGATTAGAGGTGGCTTGGGACTTGGTGGGGAGTGAGGGAGGTGGAGTGCAAGGGTGGGTAGTGGGGTTTGACCCCAGGCATGAGGGAACTTTTGGGGGTAACAGGAATGTTCTAACATTGGATTGTGGAGGTGGTTGTCTACATTTAAATTTCCTTCATTTGCATTGTTTACTCAGAATGGCAAAATTTCCTGGTATGTATGCCATACCTCTTTAGAGCTGCTATATAGAAACCCTTTGAGAATGTAAGTGTGTGTGTGCTTTCTTACTCTGACATCCCCTAAAAATTTTTTTTTTGAGAAATCTGTGAATCTGTTCCTTATAAACGAAAAGACAAGTTCTACGTGATAGGGAAAATAAGGGAGGGCACGATAATTGCCTTCTGGGGTTCCTGTGAGAATTACATGATATTCAATGCACATCAGCTATCAATGCTATTTTTGTTGTACCTGAGTCAGCAGTTCTCACTGATTTTTGAGAAGAAAACGTTGTTGTTGTTGGATTACTTAACAATGGGATACCTTCAGATCTGTCATGGGAGACATTGTGTCCACTGGTTATTTTTCCTTTTAAGACTTTCTTTTCTTTTCTTTTTCTTATAATTTGAGTAGGGCATATTGAATTTGAGAAAAGCTTTTTTATTCCTTGTATACAGTCAGATTGCAAAACCCAGTGATCTCTCAGTATTTCAGAGGCAATAAAATGTTAACTTGTGGGTTCTAGGAAGGACATGGATTTCTTCAACAGGCATTACATTCTGATAAAACTCCTATTATTTTTGAGATATTGAATACAGTATGTTGGGCCAAATGTCTCTGAAAAACCCAGACATTTCCTTTATGTCTTTTTGACGTTAGACACCCAGAAAAATCCCACCTAGATGACCTTGTGTTTTTAAAAGGCAAATATACCTGCTGGTGTGCTGTTTTTGGCTTAGCCAGAAATGATTGTTAATTTTGCCCTTAAAAAGGCAGATTACCAAGATACATTAGTGTTTTGGGCATGTGCAGGGTAGACCAATTTGGCCCAATTTAGCCGTCGGAGCAAGATTGCACCCAAACAGAAGCGCTTGTAGAAATGGATTGACGACTCCACGAGTTTTAAATCAATGCATGCTGGGCAATCAGACTCCCTTATCGCTCCCCAAAATGACCTGCTTAAAGAAAATTGAAGCACTGTTATAGTCGAGATAGCTGTGCAATCCACATGCTCAAAGTGGTGATCACCTTCAAATTTAAGCACTTAATTTAAGAGCTCCAGTAATTTTAAATTGCTATGTGCCGCAAAGAGTGACAGACGGTTACCAGAGTGCGCCAGTATTTTTAAAACACTTCAGTGTTCGGTGCAATATATTTCTGTGGAAAGGTTCACAGCAAGTCGAAGCAAATTTCCAAATTAACATTGAAAAATGAAAAGCGACATTGCAACAAACTTCAGGTTGGTTTTCTTTTCTTTTTCCCACCTCTTCCCCACACCCTCAACCCCAAAGAAGCCAAGTCACTCCTCTTCCCGTTGGATTGAAAAACCTGGAGGATCTGTCAGGAGCTAAAAATAAGTCCGGCTTTTTAAGCATGGAACCTCCCGGCAAAGACACACTTGGCAGGAGAAGAGCTCTGTAGAGAGAAGTAGGGAGGATGGCCCATGGAGCCAAAGGAAGAAGGACAGCTTGCATATTCAGGGTTTGGAGATCCCTACCAGAGCTCCCAAGCATTAGGGAAGGCAACTAAAAGCTGGTCTGTAGGTGAAATTTAGGAGATCCCATTTTGATGGTCCAGGAAACCAGAGGCTATGTCCATAAGTACATCTGTATCCAGGTACCTCCCCTCTCCTGTCCTGAAGTTCTTCTGCATGCCAGGTTCCCTGCCCCCCAGTCAACCCCTCCCAATACCCCCCCTTACCTTCCCCAGGAGATTCTGCTACTGGGTCAGCGCCCCACTCCTCTTTCTGCCTCTTCATCCTCCTCTTGCCTCTTTCTGCTTTCTTCTTCCCTTCACAGGAAAGTCCCCTGCACTCTTTCTGTGTGTCTAAATTGCTAATTTTGTCTAATTGCTCAGCTCTAGTCTCTCCCCCTCCCCACACTTTTTACTTTTATCTCTTTCGATCCCTTCCCCCACCCAGTTTTTCTGTTTTTTAATAAGGTTCCATTTTTCTACCTGTAATTGGATGCATAGTAAACAGATGCTTTAAACACTTAATTAAAACCTGAAGCCTTTTTAAAAAAAATCAATTTTATTTTGCTCTACTCATATATCATAAACTATACCTATTTGGGGTATATAGTTCAGTTTTTGTTTTTTTTTTCTTTTTTTTTGGACAAATGTGTTCAGCCATGTAACCACAACTATTAGCAAGATGTAGAATATTTGTCCCTCTCAAATCATGTCCCTTTGTGGTCAGTTCCTCTGATCCTGGCTCTGGGAAACCACTGATCTGTTTTCTGTCACTGCAGATGAATTGTGCCTGATTCTTTGCCAATGAAAGGGCAGTAATAACACCTACTTTACCTGTTGTCTTGAGGGTAACTGGGGACCTGGTGAGTGTTTCCCAGCAACCCGAAAGGCAACAGAGAGAAAATGCTTACCTCTTTGCCCCCAAGAGCCTGAAATAGCCTCCTGTAGGCCTGAATTTCCCTTGAAGTTTTATGTTTTAAGTTAAAAAATCTTGTTCCCTGCTTTTACTCCATTTATATCCTTGTTTGTTGCAATTTTAAAAATGACATTTTAAATGACTTACCATTCAGGAAGAGTGATACTCCTGGAAAAGATACTATATTTTCCCCATGGTTTCCAGCATGCTCTAACCTACTGAGAGTCCCCAGAGTGAAGGGCTATCTTGGGGAGCTATCTGAGATGTCCCTCCTGTCTAGGCCTGCCACAGAGCTGTCACTCAGGATTCTAAAGCTCTCATTAAAGTCAAGATCAAAGCCCTGTCCAGCAGTGTGGGACTTCCCATAACAGTCCTTGTGGAGGAACATAGCTTGAGAAAACTTTCACTGGGAAATATGGATAGAAGCCAGGGAGGGACCTTGGCCACAATCTTAACATGGTAGGGGACTACCTCTGCATGGGGAATTCTTGACTCTGTGTTTAGAGGGTTTATTCAAATGTTATTACTATTATTATAATTAAGCCGTCTTTACTGAATTTCTTGTATGCACTTGGCACTGTTCTAGGAGCACAGTTGCTTTTTGCATTTAATTTACAAGACGATTCCGCAAAATGAGAACTAACATCTTCGTTTTGTCAATGAAGAAAAGGAGCCCCTCAGAGGCATTTAAACAAGTTACTTAAACTTGTACAAGATCCCACAGCAAGTAAGGGGTAAAATTTGGAATTATCTCAGACCCAAGCTTGTCCATGAGCATTATCTCTGGATTAGAGAACGTCTGGTACACAAAAGGTAAAAGTCTAATGAACTCCTCTCAGATTCCGAGGGCCTTTACTTTGTGGGATGAGATGCTTTTGCCTGGAGACGTCAGTGATGCTGTGTGTGTGTGTGTGTGTGTGTGTGTGTGTGTGTTGACCTCCCACCCATCACCCCCTTCCCCCACTCCATCTCCCTTTCCCTTTCTGGTTCAAAACTGGGAAGGGATAGTTTTCTCTGGAAAGTCAGAGCTCTGGGGGAGGGCACATGACTTTAATCTTCCACAAGAACAGGATCCTGGAAGAGAAATGGGCTAATGATAAACCATGAGGTTGGACTGGAGGGCATCCATCAGGTTGAGCCACCTGGACCCCCTTGATGTGGGCTGAAAGGGAGCAGGGAGGGTGTAGGTAGTGCTCCTTGATTTGAGAGGCTCTCATTCTGGTGCAGGCAAGTACTACAGAAAAAGACAGGGCCTGGCTTCTGGGGGATGCATGTGGGGGTGGGGGCACATGTCCTTGGTTCTGGGGAAGGATCTGGTTCCAAATGGAAGCTGAACATCTCAGTGCATCCTGGCTTCCCGGCAGCCCCTCCGATCCCCATAGAGGGAGGGCGACTTTTCGTTTGGAACAATGCTAATGGAGTCATTCAGGTCAGTGTCTCCAAGATAAAATCTGTCACTCCCTTCTGCAGGCTCATTATTTCTACCTTCAGGCTGCAAGGAGACAGCAGAGCACCAGGGGATAGGGCTGTTTGCTCTTAGGGCTGACTCTAAAAAAAAAAACAAAACAAAACAAAAACCAAACCCCAAACTATACACATATATATATTACTGTGGTCTTAAAGGTGTGATGAATTCCAGGCAAATCTTTTGTCTTAAACAAAGAGGGTGTCAGTGTTTAAATTCCTTGCATAAATTTTGTTGCCCTGAAACTCTACCCTAAGTCAACTTCTGGATATGCTTTAATATGGTCATTTAACAATGACAACAAAAAAGAGCCGCATGCAGGGCTGGACTCAGCCTGGAATTATACCCCACATAGTTCTAATTGTTTAGTAATTTAAACAGAAGAGTGGCATTATGTTGACTCGGCGATTTAAAATTATGCTAAAGCAGGATTTTGCCAGCTGGATCCTTGGCCTCATTCAGGAACATACTTGGCTGTGTGCAACAGGGACCGCTAATCCATGAGGGTAGAGAAAATGATTTTTTTTTTTTTTTTACCAAGGCAGAATTTTCCAGAAGCCAGCAAATAATCACCAATCAAGGTACTAGAATGTAAGAATGAGTAGGGCTGTGGTAATTCAAATAGAATTAGCAGCTTGTACTTTAAGAGAGAAAAGGAGGTAACCATGAGCTCAGCTTTCATTCCCAAGTGAGAAGCTACCTACCTTCGAGTAACCATAAAGGTGGGGGCACGTATTCTGGATTTTTCTTATCCAGAACTTTAACAGATGCATTCTTTCCTAACAACATGGCTCAGTTCTGCACCTTCCTATCCAGTATCCCAGGGAAATGTTGATATTATAGTACCATAGTCTTGTGGATTTTTAGTTTGCAGCCATTGGAACTCAAATACTTAGAGGGTTTCCTGGCTGTAGGCTGAATGAGAGCTGTGGTGGACTGAAGAACAAGGGGCCAGTGGTCTGTCTTCTGTCATGTAAATCCATGTCACTGACAGTGTGACCATCTTAATGACCACCAGGCCCCCACCTTCCTCCCCTCACACCCGGAGCTGATTTTCATACGCTGTGAGATCTGCACTCTGTGTTGCCAGATCTTTACAACTTTCATTTTGGATTATAGTGTGAAATTTCTCAGTATTTAAACACAGGCAACTGCCCCACCACCAATCAAAAAGACATTGTAGAGGCCAGAAAAAAATGCTTCTGCAGGCCAGACAGGACTAGAGGACTCTAGTTTTGACACCTGGATTCTGTCTTGAGTCCCCATACTTCGCTGTCTGTCTGGATTCCTTCTGTCTTTCACAGAAAGGATGTGTCTTTCCTTCTTTGTGAGGGGGGGCTGTTGCAGGAGGTGGGAGCAGGCACTTGGCATTAGAATTGCTTTAGGTCAGGTCAAGCTTTGACACCTTCTAGCATTGTGGTCATTAACAAGTGGTTTCTGCAATTCGCACCCCACGTGGGTGCCCCATCAGTGAAATGTGGATGTGTTCTGGCCTTGCCCATGTCTTGGTGGCTTTGTCAGGGTTTAATGTGGAATGGAGTAATCTACAATATTCTGTAAACTCTTGAGCACAGCAGAGGAAAGCAGCCTAGGCTGGTGATCAAAGATGGGGGCTGTGTCCTATGAAATATGTAACTAACGAGCTGAGAGATCTGGTCAAATTGTATGATCTTTCAGATTTTGGGTTTCCCATCTGTAAAGACCCGGTTTTCTCAGGGGAGGCAGCAGAGCGAGTAGGAGAAGTCAAACCTGAGACCAGGTCGAGGCTCTGGCACTTATTTATTGTGCGATCGGAGCCAGTCATGTAATCCTTGGCTACTCTGTGTGGTCTGGTGGCATTTTCTTCTCCTGGGGGTTGTTAGAAATGCAGTTTTGAGCCCTACCTCAGACCTGCTGAAGCAGAATGTATTCCCCAGGGCATTTGTAAGCCCATCAGAGTTCGAGAAGCTTTGACTTAATCTGGTGCTCCTCAACATGTGGTCCTGGACAAGCAGCATCCGCATCTGGGAACTTGTTAGAAACGTGACTTCTCAGGGCCCTCTCTTAGACCCACTGAATCAGTCCTCCGGGTCTGGGGACCAGGAGTCTGTTGTTTACCAAAGGTTTTCAGTTATCCTGATGCACGACTAATTTAACCTGCTTGAACTACAATTGCCTCCTCAGCTCCAGTGCATCTGCAATAATAATAGGTCCATCATCAGGGTGTTTTATGGATGCAAAAGACGTGGAATAGTATAACAGAGTGTAATACAGCAGAATATAACATAACATATATTATAATGTGTGTATACAGAGAGAAAATAATCATATAAGATGAGCAGGCCTTGGTAAATAGTGTGCAGGGAAGAGTGGAAAAGACATTGGAAACACGGTAATTGGTAAGAGTCTGTGTCTCTTATGGTACTTTGGTTTCAATCCAACAGAAACTAACCCTAGCTAACTTAAGCAAAATGGAATTTATTGGAAAGATATGTGGTAGGACAGAATTACATTTCAAAGAAAAAAAAATGAGCCTTCAGTGCTTGGGAAAGGCAACTTTGAGGGAAGTTCCGGGGATCTAGGAAGGTTTTAGAAACTACCACATGGTCTCTTCAGGGCATCTCCATTGAGATGAACCAGCTCCAAGTGCCCTTTGGGCCATTCCACCTAAGATCCAGATTCCTGATAAAGAAACTGCCTGGCAGGCTTGGGTTACCCAGAGGACAATGCACCTGAACTGCCAAGCTTAGTGGGGATAGAGGAGTTTCTCAAAGGAGTACCCTGTTTTCTAAAAGAAAATGTGTGTGGGAGCCAGGCAAGCAAATCAACAGGCTCCCACTGCAGATATTTCTAGCTCCAGTGTTCTTAGTCTAACATTCTGCATGGACCTTGGACTTGGCAACGTGGTAAGAGATCCTGCAGCAGCAAACTGAAGGACAGGTGCTAGCTAGCTCTTTCAGAAAATCTCCTGGCTCTTCCCTTCCCCAGGGCAGCTGTAAGACTTTTCTCTATACCCAGACTTGAGTAGCTTTGCCTCGGTGATTAGAGGAGTTGTTTGTGCCCTGGAACTGAAGTGCGCCCTCACATGCACCCCTATGGCTCACGTGCCTCCCTGCTCCTGGCAGAGCTGTGGGGTTTTCCTGAGCTGAGCGGCCTCTGTCTTGTCGCTAACGACGACGTGATGTATGGCAAACCCTGGAGAATGCACACTGGCTGTCTTTTGCTTTTCTCCCACAGTTTTATAAGTGATTATTTATAAAATCATGCTCACGTCTGAAATTTGCCGTATTGGCTCCATGCTCTGTTTGTTTTTATGAATATTTTGTTCATGTGGGACAAATGGCTATGCATGGCTTGAGTTCCGGCTCTATTATTTTTTCTCCTTTTGATTCTACCAGTTAATCACAAAAACAACCCTTCTGTGGGGGGGGGGGGGCTTTTCCCTGGCGTGTGTCTGTGCCATGGTAACAGTGGCTGGGAATGGTTTGTCTGTGAGGAGAGAGCGGCATGAATGCTAGCTTATTTAATGTGCATCTGAGGGAAGAAGGGGTTTCGAGAGCCTTTTACGACGATTGTTCTGATGCCTTAAGGGTAATCCAGTGCCTCATAACACTGGCTAATCAAAGCACAGAGACCTGGAGAAGCTGGGAGGTCCAGTGGTTACGGTACCCGTCCATGGAAGAGTCTGGTCCCAACATTGGCCACTAGCTCTCCTTTTCACAGCTCCCAGGTAACTTGGTGTTTCTTTCACTGCACCTCACAACAAAGGTGTCATAATCAGTGGCAAAATCACTGATTATTCCATATGGTTCTGTTTCAAATTGTCTGTAGACCAAGGCCAACGTAGCCAATACCAGTTCAAAAAAACAAATTGGCTTTGATTTGAAGTTGCATGAAGGAGTTCCTGAGCTCAGTATTAAAGATGCATTGATGTCTGCGGAAGCTGGAAGGCTTGTGGAGTGCTCTGGTGAGGACAGATACAGTGGTGTCTCCTCTCATGAAAGGGTTCTCATTTAAAGTCCTTGTGGAAGTTAGAAATTGCATACAGTAAAGAGTACCCTTGAAAATCTCTCAAATTTCAATATAAGTTCAGTGCCTATGATTTTGTATATCCATTTTAGCAGCAGCATTATCTATAGGTTATATAACATCATTATATAGCATATAATATGCAATATATTTAATTATAAAATATGTGCATATAGCATGCGGCATATCTGTAATATACATATATTAATATGTAATATATATGCTATACATGTAATATATAATGTTATATACTTATATATTGTGTGTAATATTTACATATTATACATAGTATGTTATATACTTATGTATTGTACATGCTAGTAAATATCTTCATACATTTATAACATAAATAAGATAAATACAAAAATATGTGTATAAACATTTATATTTACACAATATATATTATATATGTCATATATAATATATACACAATATATATTATCCATAATACATTTATATAATTATATGCATGCACTGTGCAAGTTTACAAGCTTATATATGTGTATATATAGTGTCCGTAGTTGGATATATGTTCAAAATGTAATTTTATAGAATTTTAATTATATAAACCAATAGATCTATATTTGAAAACTCAGAAGTTATGGCGTATGTGATTCACTTCTCTTTACCCCAAGGTCTTGTTCTAGAGTAGAAAGTGTGTTCTGTTGGTTCTGTTTGACATTTCCTCATTTTATCCCTGCATACAGGTATAACCGACGTTCAGCATTTGGTATTATGCTGGCTTTTCAGCCCAAATGCTATGAATTTTACCTCTGCAAAAATATAAAACATGGGTCATATTTGAGGTCTAGTTGTCTACCAATCTTAGATTGGAAGCTAAGTAAAATTTGGGAATGTAAGAAGCCAATGACATTGCTGGTCTGCTAGAAATGCCTTCAGAATTAAAATCATATGATGTCCACTCAAAGAAAAACTGAGTCTTCCTGGCAAATGGCTTATATTTGAAATCCTCATAATTTATTTACTCTTATTTTAACCATCATAAAAATGGTAGTCTATCAATTATACATGAAACTGAATATTAGAAGGCAGAGGAGAAACATGCTGGCACGCACTTCCTTTCGGCTTGATCACCTCACATTATGAACAAGTTCGTTCTGTGTTTACGTCCCTGTGCAAAAAATGCACACCTCTATTACATGTGTCACATATTACGTAAATCCATAGTTATTATTGCTCTGCACACCATTTTCCTGTAGACTCCAATTCAATTTCCATCAACAACTGTTTGTCGAAAACAGTATTTGGAAATTCTCTCCCCAGTGACCTCTGTTTAATTGAGTATATTATGTGCCCTCTCTTTTTGTTGTTGTTATGAAACAAGAGTCCACCTTGCAAACTAAATTTCTTCTTGTCCTTCCTGCGGAAGATGATACAATGGGAGTATTGTATGATTTGTTGGAGATAATATATATATACACATATATATATTATATATATATAAATCATATATATATGATTTGTTGGAGATAATATATACATACATACATATATACATATATATATATACACACAAATATATAATATATATATACATATATATATAAATCATATATATATATATGATTTGTTGGAGATAATATATATATGTGTATATATATATATACACACACACACACACACACACACACACATATATATATATATATATATGTATATATATATATATATATTTGCTCTAATTTGTTCTGGAACTGACCGTAAATAATTGAAATTGGCTTTTGAGTGTGGTTCTTGGAAGCCATCTCATTATATTACTTATACTTTGTATTTGGTCATTGAAAAAATAAATGGTTGGGGTAGAAAAAACCCAGATCAGGAAATGTAGAGAAACAAGTTGTGTTTCAAATGAAATTTTCTCCTTGCTTCTCACTAGTAAGTGTCTGTGGGGTATTCTAAGGAAACTCTGCTGACAGTAGAATTAGTGCCTTCTCAAGGTCCCAACTATGCACAATACTTACCATTATGACAGGACTCTTCTTAATTGTCATTTTGGGTTGTTCAGAATTACAGGAATAAAACCCAAAACAAGGATTTTTTTTGTGGAATAAGAGTAGAGTTCATCACGGCTATTAAAATTTCTAATGACATGAAAGCCAATTATTGTGACTTCAGGTGGTTATTCCGAATGCACTTAGATACGTGACAGCTGAGGTAAACATTTCAGCCGCAGACAGCTCCATTAATTAATTACCACTTAGGATTCTGAAGCTTGCTTACATGCTTCAAGGGCCATGTGGAATACTTTCAAGATATATATTCCAGACAAGTCCGGACAGGCAAACTAGGTACTCAATAACATTTTTTTTCATGTCCTTGTTTGACATTTATTTATTAGAGTAAAGCTCAGACTTAGATATTTTACCCCATACTCTGTTCTCCCCTATAGAGAAACTTATATAGAAAAACCTATAGCAACTTAAGAAAAAGTGTGTCTGAAGAGGGCAGCCTTTCCACAATTTCTTGGAATTTGCTCCACCTAAATACACATCACATTGGGCAGTTAATTTTTTTGTGATTTAATGCTTGTGAAATGCTTTTACCCATGTTGGCTCTGAATCTCATTCTCTTTAAATTAGGCTTAATTCTTCACCTCACCTTCCTCCTCCCTGTTTTTAAAAAAAGTTTCAAATAATGCAGATGGCAACAAAATTCTTCCAAATAGAGAGCTGTCTTCGGAGGATTTAACTTCACCCCCAGTTTACTCATGAGCATTTTGATGGGATATGGTTATTTCTTCATAAAGTTTTAAACTCTACAGTCGTTCCTTACTTTGAGAATTATGAAGTCTTTAGTTTCCTGGCAGAGAAAAGCCAAAAATCCGTTTTTCTACTTCTCTTTGTCATTTATGCCCCCAGAAGGATCAGCCACATGAGGACTTTGTCAGGAAGAGTCAGAAAAGCGTTCTCTCTGCCCTAGTCCATTCAGTCACAGAGCAAAGGCTTGACACGTCTTCCACTTGTAAACATGCTCATCCTGGAAAGTGTGCATGCCAGTAGTGTTTTGTACGCAGCAATTAGCATGGAGAACAAATCTGACTCATTATGATAGTGTGGCTGTGCTCCCCTTGCTGGCCACAGCTAAATGGCTAGGTCAGAGCCTTGTCCCAAGTACCCATGGTTGGAAGGATCATTGCCACTGAGGTAGCATCTGGTGTTACGTGTGCAGAGGAGACCTTGGTCTTCCCAATGTTTGGTGATGAGATGAAGAGGTGGGAGGAAATACCAGGATAAGAATGGAGGCCTGTGTAGTGTCCTGGGATATGTTTCTATAAGAAAAACTTCTGAGAGTTCCATGTCTCTCCATGACGAAGGAAAAGTCTGGGAGATAGAAAGAGAAACCTCTAATCTGATGGACAATTGAATAAACCACTCTTAAAATTCAGCAACCACCAGCCCCTCCTCAGGCTTTGGAAAGTTTAAGCTTTGAAAAGCCTCGTGGATTAGAGGCCATTGGTGGTATCTAAGCTCAGGGGAGTCTGACTGTCCTGGGGATTCTAATGCCTTTGAGAGAAAAATGACTGGGTTGGAGTTCAGGATAGGGGTAGCTCCATTCTAGGAAACTGGACCCTAGCCAGCTTGTGACCAGATCCTTCCCACTGAACATTGTGGCACCACTAATATGAATATGCATTGAAAATATTTAAAGCAATGTATGAATATTGATAGACTCACATTTTCACAGCAAGTTTGACTTTTGTTCAACCTCCCCAATTTATAGATGAGCTGAAATGACTTGGTTAATGCCTTATAATCAGTGTCAGATCCAGGAAGGGGGAACTGCTTGCCTGATTTCGTTCCACCTACCTTGGTGGCAGGCAGGCTCCAAGATGTTTATCCAATGATCCCTGTCTCCTGCTGTTCACACCCTGGTGAGGTGCACTCCTGCATTACTCCAGATTTGGTCTGTTTGGCCAACAGTCACCAATAATCAGAGACTACTAATGAGGAAATTCAAGGTTTCTTTTGCTTAAAAGAACTCTGACAATCCCTGATGCCACTACGTGTGTTTTATAAGTTTCAAAACACTTTGGCAGAAAATCATTAATATGCTGATTTGGCCAATGAAATTAGCTCTGAGTTCTAAGTTTTGGATGTGTTAGTGACATGACATTTTCTGGAGGTAATGACCTACTCCATAACTTCCTAATGGTTTTCATACTACGGTTCCCAAAGGAACAATCACTTCTAGGATAGGGATGAGGGGAGGTAGAGGACAGAGAAAAATGTGGGAAGCACTTAGCCAATCAGTTTTCCATAAACACACACACACACACACACACACAACCCCAGATACTTTTTAAATTTTCTATCTTTGGGACTATCTTATGTTTGAAAGTCAAGTTACTGCTTAAGATGTTCACTGACACTCTGAGTTCCAAACCAGTTTTCTAAGGAGTTAGAATCAAATTGTTCACTCAGATTGATATTCATGGAAGTTCCAGTGACTTGTTATTTCCTTGGGGAGGTACTATGGAAGACTAGGTTCCTGAGATGTTAATAAATATTTGGTAAGAAAATAAGTTGAGTGAGGAAAAAAAAAGGAGGGGAGAGGTATAGCCAGCCAGTCAGCAATAAATAGATAGATAGATAGATAGATAGATACATACCTACATACATACATACATAAATTCATTCATTCTTTGGACAAGTAATGTTGGGACAAGTTGATCCATAGATGGGTCTTTGGAGCAGAAATTCTCAATGCCTTTTATGTACCAACATGTTCAGTAATTCTCCAAGAGAGAGGTTGGAACAGTGTCCTCTGTGTTAACCTTCCTGCTTTCCTGGTACTTAAACATTCCAGTGGGGAACAAGAACTCTATGGAAACTCTAGCCCGTGGGCCAAATCTGAATCAAGCCCATCTTTGCAAATATAGTTTTATTGGAATACAGCCACATTCACTCATTGTGTTGTATTTTCTATGGCTGCTTTCAGGTCACATGGCAGAGTTGAGTAGTTGTGAAAGAGTATGGCCCACAAAGCCCCAAAATATTTACACTATGGTCCCCTATAGAAAAATTTTGCTGACTCATGGGTTGAATCATTTGGGAAATGTAGCATTTCCCAAAAATGACCAGAGAACCATTTTTCAGGAGGAGGTTTTGTGGGTCCAGTCTTTATATAACACAGGTGGGGGAACACCAAATCAACTCAGTCTTTCCTTGTGGGTCTGTGGGAGCCTCCCCTCCCCTCCCCTCCTCTCCCCTCTCCTTAGTACCTTGAAAGCAGAATACCCTCCCCTCCCCTGTTAGGCAGCTACACTAGAGAAGGATTTCTGTTTCTCTGAGATGTGGAGTGGCAGATTGAGCCCAGTAGCGAAAGTGAATCAGTTCTCTGTTGTAAGATACAGCAAGATCAAGTTGAGTTACAGAGAAAGCTGCATGATAACAGGAAGCTTATCATTTATTTACTGAGCATCCTGTTCACTGTTTTTAGTCCTGTGCAGTAAGGGAGTTGGGGGTTACCTTGTGCTTGTGTCTTCAGGGACTTACAGTTCTCTGTCTCCTTGAAGGAAGTGACTGCGAGACATGTTAAATAACAATGTGGAAATTCAGGAACTTAATTTAAAAAAGAAAAAAAAAACCTAAAGGAGGAAAAATCTGGAAACTTTCTTTCTGTTCTTTTTTTTTTTTTTTTTGGTAATTCAGAAGTATAATGTCTTCCCCTCTGGTAGGTATGATTCACAGAATACTGTATGCTTTCTACAGACTTTTACTTGTATCATGGTAAGAGCTGAATAGTTTTTCTGCTAATAATGTGAATTAGTTAATATATTTCTGTGTCACAAGTTACCCCCAAATTTAGCAGATTAACAGCAAAACTTGATTACTTGCAGTTTCTGAGGGTTGGCGATAAGTGAACAGGAGCTCTTGGTCAGGATCTCTTTTAAAGTTGCAGTCAAGCTGTTAGCCAGGGTTGCAGTCTCTGAAGACTTGGCTGGGGCTGAAGGATCAACTTCCAAGTTCACTCATGTAGCTGTTTGTGAAAGGTTTCAATTTCTCACCACATGGAACTCTTCATAAGGTGGCTCATGACATGGTTTCTCTAGTGACATGGCTTGGATCTACGGAACCCAAAAGTGATAAACCATGCCCGAGATAATAAGCTAACCTAAAAAGTGACATATACTTGTTACTATTATATTCTAATGGTCAAGCATACCAACCCTGGTACATTGTGGAGGGGACTAGAAGGTGGAATGGATATTAGGAAGCAGGGTCTTTGGAGGTCATCTTGGAGCCTGGAGACCACATTCTGGTTATTTAAAGCAGCATCTGTTGGTGAAGGAATGGCTTATGCCCTGACTCCCTGCCCCTGGTCCAGGATACTCAAAGCCTAAGGCCAGGGAATTGGCCCTAAATCAGCTCTACCCACATAAGACCATTGTTAGCTTACAGAGCAGCTTTTTGTAAATGAGAAAAAGGTACCTTCCATAAGATCGTTCACTTCCGCTTTTTGAAAAATGATCCTAATGTACCAATTTTATTACAGCAAGGCATTTTACTTTGTTTGTGGAAAAGTCTTGTAATATACCACATGGCTCCCCATGCAGGACATGCCTGCTCAGCCTGTATATGTGATGGAAAGAGCAGCACCACTTGCAATGAACTTGAGTATGTGTTCATCTCCCTCACTGGACTGTAAAGTCTTTGAGGGTAAGAACCAAGTTTACTCCTTCCTTCACTGAATCATTCAGCGGGTATATACGAAGATACTGCTGTGTGTGTGTGTGTGTGATAGTACAGTGATGATTAAGAAAGAAAAGCATTTAAAAAGAAAGCTGTTTTTCCTGGTGCTTACATTCTAGGGAGGGACAGGAACACTGTACAACAAAATAAGTACATGAACAAGAGAATTTCAGATAGTGAGAGGAGCTGTGAAGAACTTACAAAGGGTAAAGGATAAGGAGTGACAAGGGCGGGCTTGAATGTGGTTCTCGGGAGCAGTGAGGGGAGGGCAAGGAGAGAAGAAAGCAATGCCATCTTTGCAATGCCTGTTGGTAACTTTGCACATCCTAGGTGTGCAACAAAATGCTTCCTCTGGCAGGGAGGGGCCAGAGAACTAGGAAAGAAAGACCCTGGGAGCACCATTTTGGTTTCAGTAAATATATATGCTATTTTAATTCATGGAGACAGATGGAGTCTCTATTATTCTGCATCTGCTTTTTGTAAGCACAACACAAAGACTTGGTTAGGTCTCCTTAAACAAGATTCCTTTATTTCTCCATCACTGGAAAATAAATAAGACCAAGAGGCAAAGGCTATTGACTATAGTTACTAAGTCAATGTTTAGTACTTGGAATTGTGTTAGGATTTTCTTCCTTTTGTTTTTTTTTGCATTGAGGCTAGCTTAGGTTTCTTTTGCATTTTCATAATAGACTGAGGACACAATGAGTAGTAACTCATTCAATTTCAGATTTTACAACTTGAGAAGAAGGAGCGTGGAGATTTTGGAGGTGACCCAGAGAAGGGCAGTGAAATGGCTGAGGAAGGGCTGGAAACGAGGGCACACAGAGAAAGTTAAGCAGCATTGGTTAATTTAATTGGGAAAAGAATAGGAGAAAATGCTGAGCCTTAGAAAGAGATGGAGATTATGTGAGCTGTTTGTCATATACTTTCATGGTCTGGAGTTTTATTGAAATTGGAAAGATTTAGATCAGCTTTTAGCTACCAACTGTGAGGATTCTCTGTAGCATTAGGAACATGATGAGACTTCTTGGCAATGATGGTTTGGTCCAGAGTTCTGGGATTCCATAACTGAGCTCAATAATTTCTTATCACAGTGAAGGTAACTAATGTGTAATGATGTTTATAGAGGATGGGGAGGGGAGAGGCTGTTTCTCGTGTGTCTCACATTCACAGCATAGGCCCCCCAATAAATGCTGAGTCCATGCAGCAGCACACGCTGGAATATGTGTTCCAGGGTATTGCAACAATAAAGAGGAAATCATGGTTTGCTTGTTTGTTTGTTTTTTAAAGATTTACTTATTTGAGAGAGAGCATCAGCAGGAGGCAGGTAGAGAGAGAGGGAAAAGCAGACTCCCCGCTGAGCAGGGAGCCAGATGTGGAACTCCATCCCAGGATTCTGGGATCGTGACCTGAGCCGAAGGCAGATGCTTAACCGCTGAGGCACTCAAGAGCCCCCGAAATCATGCTTCCAATTGCAAAATTGTTAAAGAGATTGCAGAACTTCACCCTATACCCCCCCCCCCTTTTTTTCTTAATCAGTTTCCTTTTCTTAACTGGCTTGGTATGTACACTTGGTTTTTTTTGTTGTTGAGTTTGGTTGTGTGGGGGTTCTTTTTTCTTTTTCTTTCTTTCTTTCTTTTTTTTTTTTTAGTAGCTCCTTATGAAGGTACACGTGGGTAGAGCCTTTACCACTTATTCTTTACAAAGTTTCTTGCCCTGGGAAGGTTTTTGAGTCATCTCTTCCTACCTTACTTATTAAAAGTGTTACTGCTGTCTAGGTCCTTTGCTGTTTGGTCTTGTTTCTTGCATGATTCATCTCACTTGGGTTGGAAACATGACTTTCCAACTGAAATTAAAATCCCAAAAGTCATGTCTGTCATCCAGAGTTCAGTCTGTCTGAATAACCCATGTTGGTTCCTGGATTGTATTAGCCAATGACTTTTTGTGCCACGATGTTAAATGCAGATGTCTAATTGGCACCTTCTAACACTATTTATTGGTTCTTCATTTCTCGTTCTTCAAATATGCTCCAGGCCAAATGCAGGAAGAACTCTAGCTACTGAAAAATGTACACATTCCCAAAGTTCCTTGTCTTACGCTGATGGGCAATTAGACTTGGAGGAAGCTGGCCAAGTGAAGGACAGTTGTGGACGAAGTAGGGCGGCTGGCTGGCTGGCAGGCTTGCTGCAGCATCTGGCAGCCTTCCTCACTTATGAGCTGCCATTGAATTTGGTCTGTCTTCCAGGTTTCTGCATAGTACTTCCCTGCCTTTGTTGAATAGCACACTCTGCATGCTTTTGTCACTAAACAGTTTTACAGCCTCCTCCTCCTGAGCTCCCTTCTCTGATATAAGTAACCTGGATCTGCTCGAGACCCACAGCCTGGGGGAGGGAGAGAGAGAAGACACAAACTAGGGTATGTATTTTTGCCTCAGTATTTCTTCAAATTCCAGCCTCTCTCTGCTTTCATAGATCATCTAGTCCTTTGGTAGTTACCTCACAGCCTTCTGGAGACATTTCCTATGGAATCACATGTAGCCGTTCACCAATGCTCTCCACCTCTGTGTGACGTCTGCCATTTCCCTGATTTCTTGCCCTATTGACTTTAACAGTTGGTATTTTCTATGAAGCCACATTAGGGAACTCCTTACCCTAATATTCTGAAGTCTGGGCCAGTGGTATTACCCTTTCTACGATATTATAGCAGCCACTGAGGCTCTGGAATTCGACCAGTTTTTACTGCATTTGTCCTCAGGCGTGTTGGTTCCATTGTCACAGTCCCCTGTTCGTACTCGCTAAAACTTGAATAGGATTAAGTCTGCTGAACCTATTAATTAATTTGATGTTTACTGAGCACTTAGTATATCCCTGGTACAAGCATGCCTACTTATTTGAGTAAATAAGACCCAGCCCCAACTCTCTCCTGTCTTCCCTTATAACCTTGTGGAATGTACACTATACAAGAGGAAACTGCATTTAGAAGGCAATTACAAGTGAGTGTAACAGAAGTTTTGCTAAAAGTAAGTGCAGATGTGCTGGAAACATCAGTAGAGTAGCCAGTTCTTGGTATTCAGGGAAGGTTTTCCAAGGACAGGAGTTGGATATCTAAATTGCACCCCTTACCCAGCCATTTAATTGGGCTGTGGTGGTTCAACGTTCAATCTATATCAGTAGATTAAAAATCAGATTCTTTTTCCTCAAGCGTCTTCCCACAATTTCCAGAGATATTTCTCTGGAGTTTGAGAGTTCATTTTGTCTGTTTAGAGAAAACTACTATCAATAATATCCTTGGGTCTTCATACTTCTACTTGTCATCATCCTTATTCAGTGGATGCATGTAGCAGTAGAAGTGTGTGCTGGGAATATTCTGGGATGTTTCCTTGCTTCCAAGATTAAATGCGAATCACTTGAAGAGCCTCTTAAAAATGCAAATTGCTGGGTCCCACTTCCAGAGATTTGTAAATTCCTGGGGTCAATGAATTTGCATTTTAAACCAGCGTGCCTCATTATTCTGATCTGGATACTGCCCTTTGATTAACCACTGGTTACTAAGGGCACTAAGGTGGGGAGATGAAGGGTATGATCAATTACTTATCTGTGAGTTTATTTTCGTCCAGACTAAAATCCAAGCCATGCCTTATGGCTAGTTTATTCAAAAAGATATCAAACCAGATATTGTGTTTTATGCTATGAAACTGATTTTTGAATATAGTCACATCCATCAGAAGCTATGCTACAATTTGGGACGTGGCCATGTCTTTAAAATTTGTGATTAATATTGACCAGTTATTTTGTTGTTTCTCTGGCCTTTTACATTTATCCTTAGCACTAGAAAGGACCTGAAGTGTGTGAATCACAATAGACTGCAATTACCATTATACAGTTAATTATACTTGTGTGCTGAAGTGCAGTGTGACCTTTAGGAGAAAGTTAAGCATGGGCATGGAAGTATCTTGACACCTTTCAAGAAGAGAGAGCTGTGTGTTTCACGTTGGGTTTTTATTGCATTCAAATCCACAGAAACCCATTTTCTGTCCTTCCCCCTTCAAGGTTCCTTAATAATTTGGTTCAGACGCTGTAGGTCACACATCTCACTTTTCTTTAAAATAATTTTTTGAATGTTTGTGCTCATGTCTTGAATTTGATTACCATCATTTTATTTTGATTAAAAAAACCCCCAAAGCTTTCAAGAAGAGATAACAAGTGTTCATGGGGATGTGGAGGAACGGGCACCCTTGTGCCCACTCTTGGTGGGACTGGTGCAGTCACTGTGGAAAACAGTATGAAGGTTCCTCAAAAATCCGCCTCAAAATCCTCAAAAAAATATCCTCCTGGATAAGGAGGGAGCATGGGGACCATCTAAATTATCCTCAAAAAATGGAAAAAACAGAACTACTGTATGATATAAAAAAAAAAAGAAAAGAAAACAAGATCTCAAAGAGAGATCTGCACTTGGTGTTTCTGGCAGCATTATATATAATAACCAAGATACGGAAATAACTTAAGAGTCTGTCAACAGATGAGTGGATAAAGAAGAGGTATATATGTTATATGTAATATACATGTTTTACATAAAATGTACAATATACAGTAGGGTGATAACCATATTGCAAAATGTAGATGTATCAAATCAGCTCTGATAGCTTAATCTTATATTATTTGTCAATTATATCTCAATTAAAAAAACCATAAAGCTTTATTTTCCTGATAATAGTATAAAAATTATGGTTTAATTTTAGAAACCTTTATTGTGGCTTGAAACTATGATAAGTTACGTTCTCAACATATGATATCTCAAAAATTAATCTGATGGTAAATTCCTAAAGGTTATGACTTAAGGAGACTTGAAGAGAGTCTATTGAAGCCCAAATCTTTGGGGTAGAAAATCAGCCAGTGGCCCCTTCTTAAAAATGCAGAGAAGCCGGGATCTGCTGTAATATTCAGGCAATGGGCTAACTCTGGATCACTAGCATTTTCTAGGTAACAGAGGTTTCAGATGTTTCTTTGGTATTTTAGGCACATAACATTGAGTGGAATCGAATCTTTCCATGGAAGTTCAGTGTTGCCACTATAATCAGTAAAGCATAGCATCATTTAATTGACTAGATTTGGGGCTGGATAAGGAAGGAGCATGGGGACCATCTAAATTATCCTTATTTCGCAATTAGGAAAATGGCATTAAGAGAAGGTTCATGGTCATGAACTGGTAAAGTCAGATATGTTTGAAATTCATTGCTACTGCTTCTCATTGAGGGAATATGATTAAGCTTTTAGTTTAATTTCCAGCTACTTCCTTGATAGTTCTCCCTTTACCCAAGTTGAAATCAGAAACGCTTCTTATACTGTGCTATAGCGTCCAATCCCATCAGCCTCAGTGAGGCAGGGGAGCTTATCCTAAGTCTGCCTCCTCAAATGGGCAAATGTGAGAGGAGAGTTGAATTGAGCAGGCAGAACACAGCATTTAGCTAGCATGCCAGCCTCCCCGTGGCAGAGATTCAGGAAAGCTGTCAGGAACAGCAAAGGCCAGCATGGAATTGCACAGGGGTCCTGAAAGGCAGATGGAATGTTGTGATGAGGAATATAGGAGTTGGCTGTACTGTAGTGGTCTATTGGTCATTCTCCAAACATACCAATCACTTCCACATCTTCGTGCCTCTGCCCTGAAGTATCCACAACTTTCTGCAAGGGGTAGAAAATGTGAGTATAGTCCATTACCCAAGCTGTGGTTAAACTGCATAAGAAGACCAGTTAGGGTTAGCATCTCTGTTCTTCTCTTGGCCTTTTTTCCTCTTGGTCACAGAATGGTTGCTTTAGCTCCATGCACCGTATCTGTATTTAGAGAGAAAGAAGAAGTAGTGGTGAAGGTCAAAGCATTATCTTTTCCCTTTTACCAGAAAAGCAAAGGGTTTCCCAGAACTCTGTTACCTTCTGCCCCTCCAAAATTACATTTTGTCTCATTGGAGTTAAGGGAGGAAATGCCGAGGATGTGCGTATGCAGTTTTTGCTTTGTTTTATTTTGTTTCTTTGAGCCTCTCTGGTAATGTTCCACCCCCCCCGCCCCAATGGTGTTAAGAATGGCTGTGGATGAGATAATCTACAGTGAATTTATGGCATTTTTCAAGCCCAGAGAACTGGTACCAATGGTACGGTCAGGTCTTTCCGAAGATCAACGGTCTCTTTATACTAAGAGACTCAAATGACCTCATTTATTAATGTGGGTATCTGTATTCCAGTTTGGTTTCATGTGGAAACTTATAATAATGTGCCTTATTTTCTGCTTGTTGAATTAAGGCTTCTATGTGTACAGCACCTTACTGTACAAAATTTGATCCCCTCAAGAATCCTGTGACATAAAAATTATTATTCTAGTCTCACTGAAGAGAAAGTAGAGACAGAGAGAATTTGGATGACTTGCACCAGGTCGAACAATGAGTACACACTGCGAGTTGGATCCAGATGTTTTGGCTCTGGTGTTTGTATTATTATACTCACTGAGGAGAATGTGTTTTAAAAGAAATGAAACAGAATAAATTGAGACAGTCTGAGACTACGTTAATTTTTGGAGCTGTAGACACTGAATAAATAATTTTTTTAGAGAAATAGAAAGTGATTCAGTTTGTGTGACAACATGAAATCTTCCCCCCCTTCCCTTTTTCAGAGACCCTCGGCCAGCAAGTCTTCGGGGGCTCCTTCCTATAGCAGATGGTCCAGTTCACAGCCACATCAGGTAACATGCTCTTTTTAAGAATCTCGTCATGCTTGTTTTCCCCCCGAAGTGCCCTTCAAAGTAGTTACCTCGTCACTGGGCAAACGTGGAGGGTATCGGGCTCTTGCCTGTTCTCACCTTGAAGGTGACCCCTTGGCAAAGGGCTGTGGAGTTCCTCTTTGGTGACTTCTCTCCACCTCAAGTCTCCAGTCAGGTCTACGTGAGGGGAACAGTGAGAGGGAAATGCCCAAGTTCCATGTTCAAAGTCCTCCTCTGTGCCTACCTAATGAACTCAATCTGGCAATTCGTGAGAATAGATTTTTCCTTTTATTCTTCAACCAAAGATTTTTTCTCTGTCCTTTCTGTTCTAGGAAAGTGTGTATGTTCCCGTGTGTGTGCCTCGGAGTGTGTGTGCGTGTATTTGTGTATGGCACATAGGATCTCTCGGAGTGTATATACCAGTATATCTGAAAGTGTACTGATACTGCAAACAATCCCTCTTTCGCCTTGTTACTCAGGATGATTAAAATCTGCATTCAGATCAAACAAGTTAAGCCAGTACAGCACCGTTTCTGTGTGTAAAAAAAAGCACGATTTGGGGGGCTGGTAAGCCATTTACACAGGTGACTACATGGGCTTCTATTTAAAGCAGCATATGGTGAGAACACTAACTTTAGACTCTAAAAGCTAGGTAGGACTTGAATTCGTTACCAACAAGAAATAAGCTCTGTCTTGTCTTTTGCTTTATTGGTCTGCATTCTCTTTTAGACTTTTAAGGTCACTTAGGCAGGCTGGAATAACAGTAGCAGAAGCACATTATAAATGGTTTATCGTCGCATTTTCTCCCACATTTTATTGACTCTCTGTAGACACTTCGTATGGGTGATAATTTAGTCCAGCATCAGCATAATGTGAGCACTCTAGGTATATTCCCTTTTATCTTGTCTTCGCAACTTCTTTGTAAGAAATTGATACTTATCAATAAAAATATTAAAGAAATTAATGGGAAAAATACATTCTTCCATTATGCATTATTTTATCACAGTGCCTCTTTTTTCTTATTTATTTATTTATTTATTTATGAGAGATAGAGAAACAGAGTGAATGCACACATTGGGGAAAAGGGTAGAGGCAGAGGGAGAGAGAAACTTAAGATTTCACGCTGAGTGAGGAGCCCAGTGTGAGGTTTGATCTCATGACCCTGAGAGCACAACCTGAGCCCAACCCAAGAATCTGGACGCTTAAATGATTGCATTCCCCGGGTGCCCCATGGTGCCTCTTTTTATATTGATTGGTTGGTGGAAAAAACTTGAGGTGATGGCTCTGCCTCCATTGGCATCAGCTTTCTTTAGTTTCTGTTAACTCTGGAAGGATATATTGCTTTGTGAGTGTGAGCTAAGAAAAACGGCAACCCAGGAAGAGGGGCTGTGGCTCCAGTCTTGGGAGATTGCTTTGAATATCCAGTTTTCTTTGACTTCCTGCATCTCCTGAAAATGCACACTGGGTTTTAATCAGTGTTTTTGATTTCTCTTCTCATACTTTCCAGAGTTTGGGTTGAGCAAGTCACTGGTCACATCCATGCTCTCACCCTGAAGATGGGGAGATTTCTAATCTGATCTTCACAGTCTAAGGAAAGTTACATGATTTCAGTGGTCTACAATTCCATGATTTTTTCCCCCTAGAACTTACTCAGTTTTATAAGCCCACACAATTCTTCTGAGGACTTCCTGGGGAAATAGTCTAATGTGAATCTGACTCTGGGCTGGTCCCGCAAACTTTTTACATCTTGCAGTGAAAAGAGAAAAGTGAAGACAGGATGGTATTTGGGACAGTCCTCAATTCTCAGAATATATCCTTTTAGCTTTCCAATATTCCAGTGACCTTTTTAACTGAAATCTGGTAATGATTAGATGGTTTTTGTGTGGTTTTTGATATCCAAGCCAAATTAAAATGGTAACCATCCTGTATACATTTCCCAAAGTGTCCTCTGAATTCTTACCTGTATGTGAAATCCAGGAGCAAAAGAGCTACCAAAAGGGATTTCATTTTTGTCTTCTCATACGTTGAAAGAAATGTTGTTATACTGGCAGTCTTTCAATCTTTGCAGTGCCATTTGGATTGGGAGGCTTAATTTGATGACATTTCCAAATGGTAGCCCAATCAAAGCTAATATTGGTGACATCTGTTTTGTACTGAGGATCCCCTTTAGCCCTAACTGAGAGGAGTGGTACATTTTTTATAGTTGGTAGATTTCCTTGGCATTTACCTGTTTTGCTGGTCAGTTTGTCTGCTTTCAGATCTACTCCATGCCCATCTCTTGACATCTATGTTCCCAGGCTCCCTTGTTAACTGACTGCTAAATAGGTTTTCCCAGCTGGAGGTACCATTGCTGGTTGGGAAGAGATAGAAAGGGAAAACCCAGGATATATCTTTCCCTTCTTTTGCTTTGGGCAGTATATCTCCATGTTCAGTACTTCTGTGTGAATCTAGCTAGTGTGAAGTAGTCCTTGATTCTGGCTTCTGAGTACCCTCTCTGTGGTCCTCCAAGCTTCAGGGAAGGGGGCAGTGTCCTCATTCTTCCCACTCTGGTTTTTTGGTTTTCCCAATAGCCTTATGACTAGTTCCCTATATTAAATTCCTTCTCTTTGATGGCCTGTTATGGGCTCTGTTTTTCCAACAATTTTTCTGACTGTTTTCTGATTGATACACCTACCATGGCATGATTCTGTTTATTCTTTTGTTGTATAACAGTGGGTTTTAACTTTAACTTGAGAAGTATTATGTGATATTTACAGGTTCACCAGACTTGCAGCTGCAGAAAACTGAGATTTATTCTCTGGAGCTGGCCTAGTGGGTGGTAATCCTTTTATACCCCTATCCCACACAGAATAATTATTCCTCTTTGTCACTCATGAGCTAATCCTTCCCTTCTAAATTTGTGTTTATTACAAAAACCTTTGTCTTTTGTGTTTGCAATATAATAGGCTTATTGCCTTCAGTTTTTGAAAGTACCTACACAAATTCTCAGCCTGAGGTTGAAAGGACAACTGTAACTCAGTCCTGGATCCTAGCTTTGTGTCTTCCTCTGATTTTTGTCTTCAGCAGAACAGTTTAGAAAGGAAATTGTCATGGATTTATTAATTAGGAAAAGTGGACCTTTTTCTTTTTTTTTTAAATTTTATTAGTGGACTTTTTCTATTTGTCTTCATAACACTATTTGTAAAGCTCAGACGGATACAAATATAGACATAGTAATGAGTGAATTGGTACAGGTAGATAGATACATGCTCATTTGAGAATTAATATCATCACCATTCCTTCTTCATCATTATGTTCATACCTAACATTTACTGAATGTTTACTCTGTGGTGTCTGCCAATTTTTTGTCATGCGTTATCTCATTTAATCCTCTCAATATCTCCATGATAAAGAGATGGTATGGGTGAGGGAATTGAGAACCCGAACATTTAATTATGTTGGTCCAGTTAACCACCACAGGGCTGGTTCTTAGATTCCAGCACCTTCCTGTTTCTTTTTTTTCCCGTCCATTTAATTAGATTTATTTTTTTAAGTTTTTATTTAAATTCCAGTAAACATATAGTGTAATATTTGTTTTAGGTGTACAATTTAGTGATTCAGGACTTCAGTATTCAGCACTTTCAGGGCTCATCCCAACAAATGCACTCCTTAATCCCCATTGCTTATTTAAGCCATTAACCCCACCTGCCTCCCCTCTGGTAACCATCAGTTCTCTGTAGTTGCGAGTCTGTCTCTTGGTTTGCCTTTCTCTCTTTTTTCCCCTATACTTGTTTGTTTTGTTTCTTAAATAGCACAGATGAGTGAAATTGTATGGTATTCGTCTCTCTCTGACTTATTTCACTTAGCATAGAACATTCTAGCTCCATCTACATCATTGCAAATGGCAAGATTTTATTCTTTTTATGGCTGAATAATATTCCATTGTAAATATATACCACATTAGGGCTGAATAATATTCCATTGTAAATATATACCACATCTTCTTTATCCATTCATCAGTCAGTGGACATTTGTGCTTTTTCCATAATTTGGCTCTTACAGATAATGCTGTTATAAACATTAGGATATATGTATCCCTTTGAATTAATATTTTTGTATCCTTTGGGTAAATACCTAGTAGTATAATTGCTGGATCGTGGGGTGGTTCTATTTTTACATTTTGAGGAAGCTCCATACTATTTTCCAGAGTGGCTGCACCCCAGTCATTTCACCAATGGGCAATACTAACTCCCTGAAGATTTCAGACTAACTTAGGGCCACTGAAAACCATTTTCACCAATAGTTCTATTTTGCACTGACTGGATCACTACATTTTGGCCTTTAGATATTATTTCTACTCTGAAATTATTCTGCCCAGTTAACTTTCTTTGCTGAAACAAGTGTTTGTATCCACTCAAGTATAGATCAGTCTATTTGCAAATAGACAATCTTTAAAATATAGATTTAATATGTTCACTAGTAAGTTTTATTTAAAAACACATTATTTATCTATCTATCTACCTATCTATCTAGGATTTATTTATTTATTTTGAGAGAGAGAGTGAGCCCACACATGCAGGTGGGAGGGGCAGGGGGAGAGGGAGAGGGAGAGAGAGTCTCAAGCAGACTCCAAGCTGCATGCAGAGCCTGACGTAGGACTGGATCTCACAACCCTGAAGTCACTATCTGAGCCAAAACCAAGAGTCAGCCACTTAACTGACTGCACCACCCAGCACCATCCCCCATGCCATTTATTTAAGCTGAAATAATTTGGTGTTTTATTTGGAATAACTTGAGAACCTCTTTGTTAAAAAAAAAAAAGAAAAAGAAAAAAGTGTCTTTTCTAATGCTTTCAGTTTGTAAGGAATCTTACAAACTTACAGATATCTTATGAAGTAAAAGTCATTATGAATTGAATTTTGAGTGACAAATAAGAATGGTTACTGGCTACTGGTATCTTCAAATCTGAAACAAAAATTGTGATGTTTTTATGCATACTGTATACTTCTCTTTAGAAAACTTTTGTATTTTCCATCATATTTTCTATCTCCTCTTCAGCACATTCCTTATAAATAAGAAGTAACTATCTTCCTATGACTTAGAAATGGAAAGTTTTTCTTTTGGATAATTGGCACCAATCCAAGCATCATGTCTTAAAAGCTCACTATAAAGTTTTGGTCAATAATGATCAATCGATTGATTGACATCTCTTTAGCCCTTTAAAGTTTGTAAATTTGTAAGCTTTGTGTTTAGAGTAGTCCTTGGTAGGTAAGAACATTAAAATTCACCTCATTAAAAGAATAACTTGTGGATTTTAGGAAAAAAAATGCAATATGTTAAAGAGTGACTGTTTTCTCAAGAGAATTCAACAAGGTATCCCAGTGTCATTTTCTAGCAACAGGCAGAACTGGCCAAATGCGAGGTTGACAGCACAAGTTTGGTTATCTTGAAGGGTTGATGTTAAATGAAGGAAGAAGAGAGCAATGAATTGTTTCACGGGGTTCATGTGGTAAAAGAACGTAGCTGGGTGCAGTCCACTTATAAAAGGTTACAGTTAGTATCTTTCCTGGATCATCTTATATAATTTTTCATACTTGTATATAAAAATCTGTGCACTCAGCATGTAGTAGAGCTCATGAAGTATTTGTTGAATGAATGGAATGAGTTGTATGACATAACAGCAGGGATAGAATGGGGAAGGAGGGACCTCAAATCCATATATATTTTTTTCTCTTTTCTCCAAATCATTTGTTTCTACCTTTTCCTTAACGGAGGCTCACATCAAAGCTGATAATCATGAGTTGATTTAAGTGAATGCATTTTACCTTCTCTCTGGTGTCAGTTCTGATAAGAAGCATTGTGGTAGGAGAAATATAGGCTGCGAGTGGCCAGGAGAGTCCACACTCTGAATCACTGGTCAATCTGATGTTGCCTTTATGTTGTCTATGTTATGCATTTGAGATTAATGTGGTTGCCATGGGATTTCAGTGATGAACCCCAATGTTGGGAACATGTGTATTGTTCTTTGATGCTCTGGAGCCCATGGAGACAAACGAGACAAACTTCCAGTTTATTCTCTTTCAGGATTCTGAACAAAATTGACCCCATTTATCTGTGTGTGCATTTGTTGAAATTTGCAATTTAAACAATGGAAAACATTTCATATGTTATATAAAATTATTATTATAATGCTCATCAGCCAAAGACTACCAGGAGCACATGTATTAAGACAAATGTAGAGTTGTTGCTTATTTTTGCTTGCTGCTCTGAAGCAGAGAGCATAGCATGCAAAATGAGGGAAATCTGAGTAAGAGAGTACTGTTGGGTGGGATTTATTATGGGATTCAGGCTTGGGTTAGATGATTTTGGTGAGAGATAAGGAAGTAGGATTTGTTCTGGATTGACTACTGTTAGGAAGTGGGGATATTTCTATGATTGGATATCTTAATAATTTTATCCAGAAGGTGGGATCAGTGGAGAAAGGCTAAAGATACAAGTGATAATGAAGCAACAGTCACTCATGTTACTGGGGTGAAGGGGTTGTTTGGCCACTTTTGTGATTTGGACAGTGGTCTTGTTTTTCTCTCTGCGTGGATGTAGTTGTGGAGCAGTCTTGTTTTTGTCTTATTTCATAAAGTTTAGGGCCACAAAGTAACTTTGTCTAATCTGATGTTTATGTTCTGTAGATTGTTTCTGTTAAGTAGGGAACATCTTGGCCTAGGTGCTAATGCCAGGCCATCTACTTTAGACAGATATATTTTATATATAAACATATATATATATACACACATACATACATACATACACACATATGTGTATATATACATATATAACTATTATATATACATATATATCTATCTATGTGTATACGTCTATGCACACACAACTTATGTGAATGTACATATAAAATGGAAGACCTGCACTATCCTCCCTGACTGTTGCATTCCTCCTGATACTTGCACTCCTATATTTGAGAATTTCACCAGAATAGCGAAGTGGCAATGTTCTTAACTAGAGTTGACATCCAGTTGACATGCTAGCATTATAAATCTAGAGATCAGGGAAGATATGCAATACCAATTCTTATGCATTTGCAAACTGTCATGTCCCATTTACAGTTTTTTTAAAGGATAAGGCAAAACCTGTGAAAAAGCAAACTTGACATACTATAAATCCTTACAGATTTGGACTTGCATTTGAAAATGAATTATTTCGAATATAGGAAATTAGAGTTGGATTAAATGAAATATCTGATTAATGATAGCTTGTCTCCAAAGATGGTGCCCCAATGAACCATGCCTCCTAGCAACTAACACCTTTGGGTTCTTTCCTTTCTTTGGAGCATCGCTGGCCCTATGACTCAATGGAGTGGAATGAGGTGACACCATGGGACTTCTAAGTGTAGTGCTAAGAAGCCTTGCACTTTTCGTCTGGTGCTCTTACAGTGTTTATTATAGGAGAAGCTATCTGCTTTGTGGAAGCCCAACTATCTTGAGAATTCCATGCTATAGAAAAGCCCAAGCTAAGATTGTGGAGAGTCTGTGTGGAAAGAGAGAGGCCCAGCTAGCTCCCAGCTGTTTCAGCCATGTCAGCAGAAGTTTCAGACCAATGAGAAAAGATGCCTTCAGATGATTCTAACCCTAGACACGTTTGACTGTAATTGCACAAAAGACCCCAAGTGAAACCACCCAACTGAGCCAAGGTGGTACTTTGTCATATAGGAATAGATGACTAAAACAATCATTCATCTTAAAATAAACATTACTATTATCTATATCAATGGCTAGGAAACTATTGGTAGTTGAAGGTTCAGCTATGCTGGTTTGAATGAATTGTTAATATTCATTTGAATTAATCATGCCTCTTATATGAAAATGAATACTATTTAGTGTTTGCAAAAGTTAGACAGAAATTTCACCCTATAATCTTTTCATTATGAATTTGTTGAACAAATATTTCTAGACCTATCAATGACATTTTAATTCTCATTCAGTGTGTAGCTCAGATTCTAGGATTAAAGACCCCAGAAATCCTGGGCTGTACTTCTCTTGCAGTGCCCAAAAGACTGGTTGGGAGATAGTGGAAATAGTAATACTAATCAAATATTCCATTTGGTCCCCTCTGCAGTCAGATGGTTTTCATATTACAGTTTTCAGCCAATGAAATGGTAGTGGAAGTGATGTGACTCTCATGTTTTCAGACAATGTGTGATTCTTTAGTCTATTGCCTGACACAGGGATAGAGGAAGCCATGTGTTCCACCAGCTAGCACAATTACTGGATAGCAGATTCTCCACTGGCCTGGGTTCCTTGGGTGAGTGAGGGGAGCAGAGTGCCTTGTTAATCCTTGACTGGCAGTACCACAAGCCAGAAACAAGCCTTAGTTGTTCCTAAGCCTCTGGGATTTAGAGTTAATTTGGATCTGTAGTACCATCTAACCTCTTGTGACTAATACAAGAGCTTTAATTTCCCTTAAGCTCCATCACAGTCATCCCAGGCCTTTCAAAATCAACTTTGAAATCTAAATAAAAATAATGTGATTTCTATGTAAACAGAGCTTCAAGACAACTTCTGATTTTTTTCTCCAATTAGATTTATATCCCTAAGTCCCTCAATATAGAAATTCTGGCAATAGCACTGTTTATTTACTTGGGTAATTTGAGAACACCTGACGCTGAAATCATTCTCAAATCACATTTTTTTCCCATTTATTTTTCAAAGTAATTTTATAGCAAGCTAATAAAATAATATATTAGAGGATTTAAGAAATATTTATTTGATATAGTATCAACAAAAACATCTAATTTTTTTTTACTTTTAAAAATGGTTATTATGAAATTTCCAAATATGCATGAAAGTAGAGAGAATAGTATAATGAACCTCATATACTCATTTACCCAGCTGCAACAATTATCACCATATGGGCAGCTTTTCAAACATAAGTTTTGACTACATAAAATTTTATTCTGTTTTGATCATCCTTTCAAAGATAAGATAATAACTACCCTTTCTCCCACCTCCAAAAATAGATTTGAATTTTCTATGAACACACACACTTTGTGGTCTTGATAGTATCTTTTGTATTTATTGCCAATTTTGCTCTGACGGAATCACTTCAGAATAGTTGGCTAAAATGGCTTATTTATGCAGAGACCATTTCTCTCTGTTTGACTGGAGAGTCACAGGTTATGCCTCTTGTCCTGGGGTAATTATTCATAGCACCCCCAACACCCCTGTCTAGGTTGCCCTGCTTTTGCCTTATTCCATCCCCAGAGTTGGATTCTGTGTATTGCCATGTAAGACCCTTGCAAGACCCAGACAAATCTAAGCCAGTCATAATCAGTGAAGCTTTATTTCAACCTCTGTGGTTGCTTGCAATATCTTCAGTGTCTGAAGTGTCTTTGGTGCCCATAATGGCCTACCCAGGACCAGCTACGTAATTTGTGGGGTCTGGTGCAAAATGTAAAAAATTATTGAGAATTTCAAGATTGCAACAGCAAAACATTAAACCAAGTGTGGGACCCTGTGCTTAGAAACAAAATACACACACTCTGTGCAGCAAATTAGCATACCTATGAAACCAGCCTTTGGTCTACTGCTCCTACCCACCCCCCTTCACCTAGTTCCCTATGTTGACCAATTCCAGCCTTGCATTCTTGCACTAAACCTTCTGCTATAGTCTGCATAGTTAATTTATTCTCTGATCCTTCTCTATCATTGGAACACTGGCTTTTCTGCTACTGTACCATCTAATGAGTCCTTATTATTACTGATGAGTGGAAGAGCTAGAACTCCAACACAAATGGGCTTGGTTTCTAAGTGAATGATCATAACCCTTCTGCTCTTCTGACTCTAAGTCTTCCTGGACTAGCTAACTCTTGGCAGAGCTCTCACCCTGGTCCATAATTCCAAGGAATTGAATATAGTCATTTCGCACACATGTCCAGGAAACAAGACGCACTTTTGTTGTTCTGCACGTTTTCATCAGTCACCTGGACCTTCTCTCTGACATGTATTGCTGGTTAAACTGTACCTTCTGTCTGCCCACATGCCGCCTCCTTAATTATTGTGCTTAACAAAACAAGCCTGAGCTGAAACTTTGTGGATCTCCTGGGCTTAACTCTGCATCTAGTTTAGTTTTACTGTCCACTCTTAAATTCGCTTCTCTATCTCACTGGTTGCAGTGTGGGTTGAGCCTGAGCTGTTTTCCTCCAGGTATGGAATGTACAGACTTTAAGAAATCATGCTCAGTCACAATTGTTGTGTTTTCTCCAGTACCTATTTTATATTTTATAGAATTCTGTTTTTCCGATTACCTTTAGTATTACTGAAATTTATATCTGCTCCTAGAGGTGGAACTGAGAAAAGGGGACCCTTGTGCACTGTTGGTGGGAATGGAAATTGGTATAGCCACCATGGAAAATAATATGAAGGGTCCTCAGGAAATTAAAAATATAAATACCATGTAAGCTAGCAATTCCACTTTTGGGTATTTACTCAAAAGAAATGAAATCACTATCTCAGATATCTGCACCCTCCTGTTCATTGCAGCATTATTTACAATAGCCAAGACATGGAAAACAACCCAAGTGTCCTCCAGTGGCTGAATGGATAAAGAAAATGTGTTATGTATATAGAGTGGGGTATTATTCAACCATAAAAAGAAGGAAATCCTGCCATTTGCCATAACATAGATGGACCTTTAGGGCTTTCTGCTATTAAGAAAGGGAGGAAGGAAGGAAATGAAGGAAAGAAGGAAGGAAGATAAAACTGAGATTGTTGTACGATGTCCATTTTCTTCAAATGATGTCAAGTTTTATTTCAACACTGAAGTGAACAATTCTGGTCAATACTATCAGAAACAAAGTTGGGAGAAATAGAGGAAGGGGAGAGAAAGCAATTTAAACAGTTCCAGTGATTCCACCTGACTTTCTCTTTAATAAGCATGAGCGCTGGTGAGATGGATTGCTATAGTTCCTTTTACCCAAAATGGCTCCGTTACTAGAGGGCCCTCATGAAGTCGCCATCATGCTGCCCTATTATGTGATTTTACTGCTCAAAAGTGCATACTTTATGTATAGAATGACTCATAAATGCAAACCATCCATCTTTGCATACTAACAGAGAAATCTGTTTCATCTTTGAAGGAAAAGAGAAGTTGTTGAACGTACCAAGAAACATGTATTGATATCCAATGTGAAGCCTTCCGAAGGAACTTTCAAGTGTAGTTTTGAAGGCATTCAATATGTTGACTTACATATAGACTGTGGAACATAATCTCTTAAGATACGGCTCTGCTCACTTCATTATAAATGTATTTATCCAGTCAAAAAACCTACTTGGACTAAAACTCCTTTGAGTTCTTTGAAGATAGTTGTTGAAGGAAGAGAGAAGTCAGTGATGGAAATGCGTTATCTTAGCAGTCAAATACGTAACTTTAAGGAGTAAGCTCAGATTTCTTCATGATTCTTTTGTGTCATAGTAAATAGTGGGATTTCTATAAAATTATCAAAATGCATCATTAACATTGGAATAAAAAATGAGGTGTGGAAACAGTGAGGCTTTTGTACCCTTTCTATATTATATTTGTTCATTTAATCATAAATAAGGATTCTAAAGCACCTGTAAGTGGATCAGCAGTGAATTGGCTATTATTGGAACATGAGTAGGTATTAGAGGCCACTTTAGAGTAAACGGTCAACGAATCAATGTTTGGCTGTGGCAAGAAGTTATGAGTTGAACAAGAAGAGGTTGCTGGGTTCATCTGATACTAACAGCTTGATGTTAGCCATGATAAGCTGTCAGCCAGAGTAGGTGACTCCTTCACTTCCACCTTAAGGGAAGCATGACTACAACAGTGGGCAGTGGTACTCTCTAAGATAATCTGTGGACTTAAGACTTAAGGCGGTCCTTAGTGGGATAAATGGGGAGACATCTTGATGTTTTGGGACTGTGGAAAATAGAATAAGTTAGGGAAACCAGTGGTCTTTACTATGAATCCTCTTATCGATATAAATGCCCATTGGCAAATTATAGATGAATGCCTGAGGTACAGAAACCTTCTCTGCTAACACCAAGCAGGGGGGAAGCTAGAAATAAAGAGAATAAAAGCCAAGTAGTTGTTCTTAGAAATTTTTGGTTCAGTGGAGATGGACTTAGCTGCTGATTGCCGCCTGGAGAAGCAACAGTGGTTTCATTGGATTTGTTGCTACACTGCGCTGCGGGCTCTTCGCACTGTAGTGGAGCTTGATAGAACTATTTATCTTTCTTATGCCCGTAGAATCTCTGAGTACGCCTCTTTGGAATTTGGGAAATAAGATATAGGCTGTGATCGCACAATGATACGATTAGTCTAAAAAGTCTTTAGTTCCATAGTGGGATACGGCTCTATAAGATAAAGATAGCTTCATCTTTTATAGGGGGTGTGTGTGTGTGTGTGTGTGTGTGTGTAATCTTTCATGATGCAGGGGAAAGAAAAGGATGAGAATGATTGGGCTTATTATTTTGGATGGGAGAGCTTGGCAATTCTCACCATAATAATGGTAAGAACTTGGACTCTGGAGACACACAAAACTATGATACATATTTCAGCGATGTCACTAGCTTGATCTTGGAAATGCCACTGAATCTCTCAGTACTATTTTCCTTACCTGTAAAATGGAGAAAAATATGGTAGCTAACTTATAGGGTATTATAAGTATTAAGTGATATAATAATATTAAATGATAAAGCAGCAGAATCCCTAGAATTTGTGTTTTCTATGTAAAGCATACCACAAGGATAGGTAAGTCATTTCCATAACTTGGCCGTAGAATCGTATTTCTTTGCTGAAGGATTGTGATCTGAACAATGGCTCATGCCCATGGAACTAATGCTTCCATGTAGACAGCCTGAGATTTAGACCAGCATTTTTTTTTTTTTGTCACCATTCCAAGTTGGATTGGAATCAATTTATTAATCCAAGTGAAGATGAATTCTTTTGATCTACAGGTCAAATTAAGTGGACATTTAGTATGAAGGTCATATTAGGTCTGGCTACTTTTCAGAACATGTCTCCAGGCTAGGCATGTTTGATCAGTGATGTTCATCTTTGTAACTGAAAAAAGGAACCAGAAAACTGTAAGCTGTTAAGGAAACGTGAAAGCAACAGGTGATGCTCAGGATACCTGGAGAAAAACTCTCAACCCCAATTCTTAATATCATTCTTAGAGGTTATGATGGCAGAGTTGACACTTCTCTCCATGGCCAAGCTGAACGTTATAAGCATTATATGTTCTGACGTGTATAAAACAGATTAAGTGCCATTTGCATCTCATACTAAACATACTATTTTTCTATAAATATGGAAGGATTTTTATTACTTTGATTTGAAATCACTTGACTACAAGAACAAACACAATTTATGAGAGGCTATCATTTCTTGACAATTACTGTGCATACATGAGCATTCTTGCAAAATGAGAAAAATTGAATCTATAAATTGTTTTCAAAAGCAATGATATTTTAGAATACTAAATTTAGCCACTGATGAAGTAGCTCATGTTATGTTTTATAGATTTTCGTGGTCTACATTTTGTAGATTTTGTTTTAAAATTTTGTTTTCGTATTTTGGGACCAATAGCTTAGTTTTTCAGTTCTCATTTTTGCAGGACTTGAGAAAGGTCATAAGCCCTGGATACTGTGTCTGTTGTTCTTAATGGATAAAATGACCCTGCTGGTGACCTGTTTGAGAATAAGGTGCAGGTTTATGCCCATGTAGGAAAAATTAAGTTGAAGGCTAAGCAGTTTGGATCATGGTAAAAGGAAATCTGGGCATTTGGTTAGATTTTATATATCATGGTCTTTGTTTTAATGCAAGCCCAGAGTCCCATTGTCTATATACTTCAAAATTGTTTTGGATTTTTAGAAAGTTAAAACAGCATATATTCCATATACTTTAGAATAGTCCTGAAAGGGTCTTGAGCCACATCCTTAATCAATCCTGTTAGCGCTTCTGCAGTGCAACTTATGAATATTTACCCAATGGGACTAAATAAATACAAAGTTTCAAATTAGTTCAGGTCAGATTTCACCACCAAATCTGTTTATGTCAGATGAAGCTTTGCCGCCAAAACCTGACTTAAGAAAAAACTTTTCCTCCTGGCTATTTGAATCTTGGAACACTGCTAGGAATTGCAGACTTGGGACCTATATACTATTCTGCATGTTAGGTGACTTTATCTTACTCATGAAGTAAAAAGGGAAGGAATTACCAACCCTTTTTGATGACGCGGCAAACTGGGATATCCAGTAAATGGATGACAGTTTTCAGGTGACAGAGCAAGGAAGTCATCAAAATGGAGATAAAAGCAGGGTGCCCTTCCTTCCCACCCCAAGGATCTTCTCAAATTTGTGATGACTTTCATGGTTAGCCCAAGGGCTGTTTCCATGATGGTGGCCACCTCTCCAGACAGACCTGGCCACACTTTCATCAGCTCTTGAAGCACGGGGGTCCTGGTTATGAAATTGCTCTCCAGGAAAGCTCTAATGCTTAGCTGTGGGAATATGTGTGACTTTGTTGTGTGACATTTGTAGGGATGAGCTAAATTAGGTGTATCAGCGCCTCGCAAGGCCCGTCCTGCCCATGGCCGCCTTTCCTCCCTCGGCTGAGATCAGGAGACTGAAGCAAGCTTCCTGCTCTGTCTCCTCCCTGCTCTCGACATTTCCTGGTGTGTTTGGCCGGCGCCACACGAGCCGGTACCCGGGGCGCATTGTATGGCTGCAGCTGTTTCGAGGGCCTATTTTTGTCAACGAAGAGGTTAGTTTCAGAAGTGACGCTTAAAATAATTCACCTGATGAGGTCTTCTTGGACATCCAAAACATGAATTATTTTCACAACACCTGAGGACGCTGAGAAGTCTATTTTCTCACTTGTGTCCTTAGCAGAAAGCCAACATTAAAATGCAAGTTTTCTCTTTATACCCAGGCATTTCCCTCGTTCCTTTATTTGTCTGTACATCCAGGAAGCATTTATCAAAACTCTCTTAGTGAGCTAGTTGCTAAGAAGGTCACATGAAGATCACTGGACAGCTGTCTCTCTGGAAATACGGTAGGGAAATAATGCTTTTCCTCACTGGCATAGCAAAGTCATAAATTAGCTTAAGTACTCACAGTTTTCCAATGGAGTGAGCCAAGGCGTCTTTTTTTTTTTTTTTTTTTTTAAACAGCCGCAGAAGAAGCCAGTCAGGACAGTTAAATGTTGTGGTGGCAGCATTGAGCTTTGGCGACAGGTGGCTTGGATTCAGGATCTGGCAAACAGTTTACCAGGCTGCCTGATGTGGAGAAGTTAGCCTTCTTATACCTGGGGGTACATTTGTGGGTACACTGGAGAGACTGCTGATTTTGATTCTGTTGTCTAGGCAATGAGGGTAAGAGTGTTTTGTGTGATGAAGAAGTGCATGCATGTTAAGTGAAGCCGATGGAGGTACAAATAGTAAAGAGTTTCCTTTGCTCCCATTGCTGTCCTCTGACCTTTTCCGTCTTATCTCCCTCTTCTGTCTCTTGCTGAGAGGAAAAAAACTCCTTTAGTGTTTTTACTGCCCTTAACAGTAAGGACGGTGTTATTTTCAGGTGTCAAAATGTTCCAGCCCCCCTCTTTTTTTAAAGTTTCATTTATTTATTTTAGAGAAACAGAGTGTATCCACCAGTGGGGGAAAGGACAGAGGGAGAGAGTGAGAATCTCAAGCTGGGCTTGAGATCAAGCCCAGAGGCTGGGATTGATCTCATGACCCTGAGATCATGACCTGAGCCAAAATCAAGAGTCAAACACTTAACCGACTGAGCCACCCAGGTGCCCCCAGTCTATCTTTAATTAAAATTTTACATTAGATAACCCAAAAAGTTCTTCAGTAAATTAATCGTAAAGTGAAGAGAGACAATGTGTGGGTTCTATGAATTAAAGGAGACTTACAAGGAATATTAAATTCAAACATTGCTTGCCTGTTTGTCATGTCTAGGGATACATGTTTGAATGATAAATTTATTTTTAAAAATACCAAAGTGATTATCATCAGAAGAATGGTTACTTGCTGGGTGTGTGGGTGGGGAAGAGGATTGTGATTGTGATGGGGCCCATGGATGGAGCTTTTGGGGTACATTGGTGTGATGGTTAATTTTATGTGTCAACCTGGCAAGGCCACAATGCCCAGATGAGTGGTGAAACATTATGCTATTTCTCTGAAGATATTTTTCTACTGAGATTAGCATTTACATGAGTAAACTTTAAGTAATGTTGATTACCTTCCATAAAGTGGGTTTGCCTTCTCCGGTTGAAGACTGCTCTCCCCTGAAGAGGAATTCTCCCAGGAAACTGTTTTCAGACTAAAACTGCAGCATCAGCTCTTCCCTAGGCCTCCAGGCTGTTGGCTTGCCCTGCAGAATTTGGACTTGCCAGATTCCATCGTCACATGAGCAAAAATTGCTACTGCGAACTAGGCAGTGGGCTAATACACAAAGGCAAAAAGCCAGAAACTTGAGCTTCCAAGTACCTTACCCTTAAGGATGAACAGAGGTGCAAAATGGTGCACTGATAACTTCCTTTATTACTATTACCTGGAGGCAAATGGTCTTGTTTTGGTAGCATGTGCTAAAAATAAAATTACTCCTGTTAGCAAATGGTCACCTAAGGAACACATCCAATGGTCAGTATCTTTTGTGTGCAGAGGATATAACACTGCAGTCAGGGAGGACTACGTATAGGGTATCAAAAATTAAGGTAAACCAAGTAGGTTTAATTCCATGCTAGGGTCTCCTGGTTCCTTAAAATCGAGATGAGATTGATTGCAACACCCAGGCTGTGGGTTTTAGGGTTCTGAAGCTCTTCTTAAATGTTCTCTGTTATCTCTGTTCCTATTAGGTGGAGATGGGAATTTTTATTCCCCATCTTGGGGTTCACACAAACATGGGACTTCTCCTTAATCCCCCCACCCCGACCCTGCCAAAGGGACTACACATTAAGAACTTGTGTAGCATGTTTTAAGGATCATGGGGAAGGTATCGTAGAGCAAATAACTAGAGTATATGAACTAAAGTCTATGAAGTATGCTTTTGCACCACCACCATCATCCTGTAGCACTGTTCCTTGTTTCCCAGCTGCTTTCTGGCTCCTCTGTGGGCCAAGCAAAAAGCCTCTCCTTGTCTCATGGTGACAACTTTATCACTCATCTTTTGTAGTCTTGATTTCTGCCAGCCTACATGTCCACAGGGTTGCACACCTTTCACACCAGTGGTGTTATTTTTCCAACTAAAGACATTTCCTTCTTAAGTGGAACCCTGCTACCCACTCTTGGAAATCATTTGCTCACATTCATTACCTAGGATAGTAGCCAAATCCAGCCTTGGAGACAGCTTCCTCCACCCCAGCACATCTCTATTCTCCAAAAGCAACAGCCTCACAAAATATCCTCAAAGGGATGCAGGGAAGCTGAGTTTGATTAAATAAGGCCTGGCTAAAGTGTGTTTTCTCGATGATGATTAGAACCATAGGAGTCGGGGATGAAGTAGCAAAAAATTGTTGAGAAGGGAGAGACGGGGGCGGGGGTGTGCTTTCTTCTTGCACTCTGAGGAGTGGTTTTGCATCTTTGCATTTCCCGTTGTCCCTTCCTGAAATGCACTCCCAGAGGTCCCTTCTGCCTTAGAAACACTTTTCCTCATCCTTGGCATGTTTCTTCCATTGTAAACAACCTTGAGAACCCTTTGAAAGTTAGCTACAGGAATTTAATCCCTGTCTACCTGATTTCTCCTAGCACTTCTTTCCCTTTTTTAGTAAAGCAGTTATTTCAAAATAGTACAATTTGAGTTTGTGTGACTATTTTTTCCTACCCAACTGTGAATTATTTGAGATTTGGGACTATGTCTTGTCATAGGGTTTGTTCCGAAGCAAAGTGTGTTTCTTAACATGAGTGGCAAATAAAGGCATGATAGCAGCATAACAGAAGCTGTGTTTTATGTGTGAGTTTTCTCAGCATGTTAATGTTTTGAAATGATCAGGTGTAAGCTTTCTTACGAACATTTAGCAATACACCAGGATCCTAAGAAAATGAAAACTTTTGTCAAAGTGCCTTCCTTTGAGTGCAAGAAATAGATGAGTTAGTGGCTTCTAGAACTGCTAACTTTTCACCATGTGGGGTTGTTAGGAGAGACAGCAAGGGCAGATGTGGCAAAGACATTTTCCCTCTGGGTTTTAAAAAAAAAGTCTTGGGTGTAGAAGGGTGTTATTGGATTTGTAGGGGAACCAAGATTTTTCCTCTGTCCTCATAGTTCTGTGGCTGGAGTTGAGAAGTAAACTGACCAAAGACAGTTTAACAGGAGAACACCTTGCAAAGTTTATTTGATGTTAATATTTCGTGGAACATGAAAGCCTTCATAAAAAAGAAACAAATACCCTAAGAATTGGATAGACCTGAGAGCTGTATGTACCGCCTTAACAGAGAACAAGAAATTGTGACAAAGGGAAAGGGAGTTTGCAGCAGGGGCAGTTATTAGGAAATGTGGAGGGAACTAAGGGAAGATGAGGGTCATTTTCGTAGGTTTGTCTAGTACTGATATATTTTGGCATCAGCTTTGTGTCTCTGGTGATAAAATGTACTCCTCTTTTCGAAGTGCCTGGGTGGTACAGTTGGTTAGGTGTAGGACTCTTGGTTTTTGGCTCAGATTGTGGTCTAACGGTCCAGAGATCGAGCCCTGTGTTGGGCCCTGTACTCAGCACGGAGTCTGCTGGAGACCTGTCTCCCTCTTCCCCTCCTATCCCTGAGCTCTTTCTCTCTCACACACACAAATAAATAAATAAAACTTTAAAAAAAAAAAAAAAGAATGTTCTCTTCTTTGTGAAGGAAGGACACTTTTCTCACAGGAAATGATAGGTCCTGCTTCCAGGTAGAAAGGGGGAGATCAGAAAGCCCTTCCTGCATCTGCTATCAAAAGAATCAGTATTCTGAAGTGGAATATTTGGGGGTGCCATTTTCTGATCTCCTCCAGATTATAGTTTTAATTTCGATGAAACTATTAAAAGTAAATGTCTCAAGAACCTAGATCTGCAAGGAGGAATGCAAACCCCAAGGAATAGGGCTTGCAAAAGATGGCAGGTTCAAATGATGGCAGAGATTTAGTTGTGCTGGTATTTCTTACTAAGATAATTACTGTGTGTGTTAAGGTTCTAGACCAAAGTTTCATAAGTTTTGACTGGCTTACCCCAATTTTATTTTTCCCACAGAATCTTATTTTTCCCATAAAAGATGCAAAGTTTCTGAGTATATTTAATATTGAAGCAAAAAAATGCATGTATTTGCAATTCTTAGCAAGGAGTTTCTCAGAAATATTTGCTAAATGGAAGAAATTATAACTCTGTGAGTATACTATTTCTAGAACTTTTTACGTGACTAAAAAGTGAGTCATAGAAAGCTAGTTAGTTATAGCTGAGCTCACCTTCTCTCAGATTCTTAAAGAATTATCTACCTCTCCAGTCCCAACTCCTGTGTGAAATATACCATTTTTGTTTCTCATTATGCCTTATTTATTTTCCTCTCAACACAGACTCTTAATTACCTGTGTGTCTGTGTTTCCCATTAGACTGTGAGTTCTGCCAGGCCTGGTGCCTTTTAGGCACTCCACGAATGCAAGTCACTGAATGAATGAATTGATGTTGAATGAATATTTGTATCACTTTCCAACCTAGAATATTAATTTCCTTTGGGAGAGAGAGAAAAATGACAAGGTCTATCCATCAATAATCTTCTGTGGTTCCACGGGAAGATATTTCTAATAATGTCTTACATTTATTAAGTAATAAATAAGTATGGGCCAATGTATTAATAGATGTAATACTTGCAACTACCATAGGAAGGGATCCTTTTATTATCCCCATGTCACAGATGAGGACACTGAAACCAAGAAAGATTCCACAGACTTCCCAATATCAATATCAAACTGCCAGTAAGTGGTGGAGTTCATACCTAGGCAGTCTGATTGCAGAGCCCAGTTCTTAAATTCCAAACTTCAACAAAATTATTTCACTGTCAGTGTTGTGCAAATGTCCATGTGCGAATGCTGTGTTTCATCACAACTGAACATGTAAAAGGACCTATAACCCTCCAGAAAGCTGACCTCATTGGATATAACTAAAGATATCCTCTAGAAGAAACAAAGGATTTATTTTAGCCAACCATATTCAGACATATGGACTCATTCTGTCTTATGTAGAGTTGTGGTTGGTCATCCTTAATTAGCCTAGCTATCTGAACCACCCCCATTTCTCTTTTCTTTTTTTTTAAAGATTTTATTTATTTATTTGACAGAGATCACAAGTAGGCAGAGCAGGGGCAGGGGGGGGGGGAAGCAGGCCCCCCACTGAGCAGAGAGCCCAATCCCAGGACCCTGAGGTCATGACCTGAGGCAAAGGCAGAGGCCTAACCCACTGAGCCACCCAGGTGCCCCATCCATTTTTCTAATGATTAAAAAACGCTGATTTCTTTGCCTTGCTCCTCCACTACTATTATGTGAGTGTTTCTCTGCTGTGTTCTCTCTTGCCTGGCAAGTTAATAAACTCAACAAACCTTCCCTTCCTCCTGTTTTCTTTTAAAGTTCTGGTGGCCTTTGCATTATTCTTTGATAACGTGGGTGCTGTGGGAGGATATTCCAGAAGAATTTCACCACCATTGGATTCCAAACTCCAGATTTAGAAAGTTTGCTCTTTTTCAGTCTTGGTCAAATAGGTAGACAAATCTACTTTGCCTCTGAAATACCATTATACCATATAGATTAAAACAGATAATTATGTGCATTAGTGACAATATGACTTAAGATAATGCTTTAAATAATGCAGAGCCCAAGTTCTGTATGGGAGTGTACAATAATGAGCAGGTCAGCAAGATTTTGCCTAATGGAGTCCCTTTGGGAGCCTGTTCTAAAGGATAAAGAAGAAGGACTAGGAATTAGTTTACCAATGGTTCATAACTGATTTCTACTTCAGGGAGAAGTAGTGGTGCTAAGCATATTTGAAAGTGGGTTTTTCTTTTAAGTAAGGTAAAATATACCCCTATGCCAAATTATCCTCCATATCATAACCCTCAAATTATCTGGGTTTTTTTCCAGTTATTTTCAGAGCCACACTTTTATGCATAAGCTTACATGTAATTCTTTCCCAAATAATTGAAAATTAAATATTTGGGAGGCTGTGTTCTTAAGGTTTATTCTCCTGTTACTTTACATAGAAAATGGAGCTTGTACATATGTGTTTGTGAGAGACACCAAGCATATAAAAACACATGTGTATGTATGCTTATATGTATGTGGTGTGGATTTCTGGATTCTGTTCAAAAGTGTTCTTATTAAAAATAAGAAAACTGAGGCAACACACTTTTCAGTATTTACTGCTAGTTACATTTTGACACTCTTCTAATTTTGCCTCCATGGATTCATTTTTAATTGTATTTCGCTGTGTATATTTGTGGAAGCCACTTAGAAAAGACTAGAGTTTTTAACAGATGAAAAATGCCTTGTTTAGTGAAATAAACTGAGATTATTCAACTAAAAAAATAGCAGTATAACTCCCCTCTGTTCATTTTAAAGAATTTTTTGTTTTGTTTTGGCCTATTTGTTTTCTCTGTAGATCTGAACTGAGTGTCTCATGATGGGTATTCAGAGTTACATGAATGTTTCGGCTGAGTAGATGAGGAAAGAAGAGTGCATGTAGTCTCTGATTTTGTGAGAGACCAGAAGGATGCCTTAAAGATTTTGCTCTAATTTGGGATATAGAAGGAAATGGTGCCCTTTACAATTTACTATTCTTTGAAGCTGGTATTTCAGAGAATTTTTTCTACTTTAAATTGGATAATTTATAAATGAATGTTCCCCAAAGAACTCTTAAAATCAAAGACAAAATCTGCTGCTTGAAAATTGATTTGTCACCAGTACTTTTTAGCCTAAATATTTCTCAACTCAGATAATTACTTGATTTTAAAATTCCATATGCTAAGC
>PISX010010027.1:0-72477 GCA_004024625.1 Mellivora capensis | reverse complement strand
TCTTTATCCATTCATCTGTTGAAGGGCATCTTGGTTCTTTCCACAGTTTGGCGACCGTGGCCATTGCTGCTATAAACATTGGGGTACAGATGGCCCTTCTTTTCACCACATCTGTATCTTTGGGGTAAATACCCAGTAGCGCAATTGCAGGGTCATAGGGAAGCTCTATTTTTAACTTCTTGAGGAACCTCCACACTGTGTATATATATTTTTAAAAGATTTTTATTTATTTATTTGGCAGACAGAGATCACAAGTAGGCTGAGAGGCAGGCAGGTGGGGGGGGGGAGCAGACTCTCTGCCAAGCAGGAAGCCTGATGTGGGGCCTGATCCCAGGACCCCGAGATCATGACCCGAGCCGAAGGCAGACACAACATCTGAGCCACCCAGGCGTCCCTTAAATATTTTTATATTTTTAAAAATAATTGAAAGAAAGGATTTTTTATGATTGAAAGGTGATATACATTTCATGATATACAATGACATTTAGCTTTATCCTCATTGATAATTTATTTTAGTTTAAATTTTATGCCTTTTTCATATATTTACAACTTTCTATAAGGAATTTATGTTATAATTTGAGATTGATAACACAGTTCATGATACAAAAGAAAAACCCTAAACTCTGGAATTAAATGTGTAAGATGGGAGTAAGCTTCAGAGTTCCTGGTTTTCCTATGGTCAAATAATGCAAGGACTCCCAGGAATATAATTTGAGTAATAAAGGTTATTTGATTGTATTTCTATTCATGGGATGGAAGGAAAATTGCAAAATACTAGTTATTGACTTCCCCATGGTCTCTTTGGCAAAAAGATGATTTTAATCTTCTTACCCTGACAGCATAAAATGCCACAACAGTCTGGTCACAACTTCTCTCCAGTCACACCTGGCCAGACTACAATCCCTCAATTTTTTTTCTACCATAAAGAATGTCCTATTTCACAAATATGTGGTCACTCTTTCATGACTTTATACCTTTCCATACTCTTTTTTTTTCTGCTTGGAATAGCTCTTTCCATTTATTTTCTGGAACACTCCATCTACTTATTCATTGAACTTAACGTTTACTATCACTGTAATACCCTCCTCATTAACTAAGTTTTATTTTTTTTTCCTTTTATCATCAGAGCTGTTTAGAATCAGTTATAGCTTTTATAACATATTGTGTTTATGTACAGATTATGAAGACCTATCTCTGGGGTCAGAAAACTATAGCTAGTGGGCCAAATTCAGGTACTCATCTATTTCCATAAATAAAGATTTATTGGAACAAAAAAGCTATTTGTTTAGGTATTTACACTAGAGGTAGAGTAGAGTAGTTAACACAGAGACCTTATGGCCTATAAAGCCTAAAATAGTATCTGCCCATTTACCAAAAAAAGAATGCCTAATTATATATATATATAAAAAGAGAGAGAGAGAGAGAGTGCTAGCCCATGATTCATTGTTTTTGTCTGCATGGTACTTCTTTCTCTATTTTTTTTCCTGGAAATAATTCTCATCTTCTTTTAGAATAATGCCCCTTTCTAATTTCCAAAAGAGGCCATGTGCACAGTGATTTGTCCAAAGGATAGAAACACCACCTAAGCTAGCTCACTCAGACACTTGATATGAGGTAGTTAGCATTGGAGTTGGTAAATTAATGCTTACCTCCCCTGTTTTGTGTGTGTGCATGTGTGTGTATATCCATATATATACATGTCTCATATATATGCATGTGTGTTATTCACACACACACATGTATACATATATAATGTACAATGTACATAAGGTTTGGGTTTAAAAATATTTCCTATTCACTTATTGTCAATTTAAAAGTTAGAAAATTTTCATTTTCTGTTTTTAAAGACAAAGATCATGTTTAACATACCAAGATTCCCAACACCTAAGAGGAAAACTAAAAATAGTAAGCTTACTGTTTGCTTCGCTTGTTTTCTCTATCTACTTTCTTCCTCTCTTTCCAACTCTTATATAATATGCTTAAAAAAAAATCCTTCAGTGAATGTGATCATAACACATATGTGAAAAAAGTTTTATTAAAATAGGAAAATTTAAGGAGCACCTAGGTGGCTCACTAGGTAAGGTGTCTCCCTTTGCTCAAGTTATGATCTCAGGGTTCTGGGATCAAGCACCATATCAGGCTTCCTTTTCAGTGGGGAACCTGGTTTTCTCTCTCCCTTTGCCCCTCTCTCCACCATGTTCTCTGTCTCTCACAAATAAATCAATAAATAAAGAATAAAATCTTTAAAAAATATGAAAATTTAAGTTATGTGTAAGGAATAAAGTAGCAAAAACAACAAACATACAGTAAAATTATGGTTGACTATGTAAACAAGTCTGTGTGCATTGCTTGGAAGACAAAATAAAACAAATACACAAATAGCATAGATTGTTACAGAGTTTTATTATTTTATTAAAGGTTGCCTAATAATTCTCAACAGGATAAAAAATTTTAGTAGGTTGAATTTTACTTAAATTGATTCTGGGGAATCCCAGTAATCTCTTAGGGAATTTTATTCAAAGCTCTCTGTGTCTGTTTTAGGGCAGATAGTCTGTGTAACTTAAACATCCAGGTGTTCTCAGCTTTCTTCTGTTCTTGCTGAGGTGACACATCCTCTGACATATTTTGACGCAAGATTTCCACTACATGAATCACCTGAGGTAGTGGATGGAGGCATTGACTTCCCCAAGTCTGTTCTTGCACTCAGGTAGAAGACCTGCTCAAATACTCAAATCCTCTTTCTAGAACCCCAGTCCTAGGGCACTGAGCCATATAACCATGTGTCTGTTGAACATCCTGAAATTATCTTTCAAATTTTGTCTTATTCTATTAAGAAATTTTTTATTAAACCAGAGTCTGAGTCTCATACTTCAAGAAATATGAAAAAATACAGATTCTAATCTGAAAAGTGAGAGAGAAGTACAATTGGGCTGGAGGAACTAAGATTTAACACAGTATGTTATAAAGTCTCCAAGTAGGCTGAAATTATCAAAGATTTTATGAAGGACATAGGACTTCAGGAATGACCTAAAGAAAATGTAGCAATGTAATTTGTGTGTAAAATAGTTAAGGTGATACAACAGGATTAGCATGAATAAAAAACATTAATGGGGTTTAAAAGCCAACCTGACTGAATTTGTAACTACAACTAATAAACCAATAGATAAAAGAACTCTTTGTAATAATAATAATAATCTAAAACCAAAAATAATTAAGTCACTTACTCATTATGCTCTTATTTTAGGCTTCACAGAAATAGTCCCTGACACAGCGGTTCAGATATTTGTTTGTTTACTTATTTAAAGATTTTATTTATTTATGTGAGAGAGAGAGAGGGAGGGAGAGCACAAGCAGGATGGGCAGAAGGAGAGGGAGAGAGAGAATCTCAAACAGAATCCATGCTGAGCATGGACCCCAACTCAGGACTGGATCCCGGGACCTGAGATCATGTCCTGAGCCAAAACCAAGAGTTGGATGCTTAACCAACTCTGCCAGCCATGCATCCTTCAGGTGTTTATTTAGAAAAGAAATACTGATAGGGAACTGGGGTAAAGAAATGGGGAAAAGAAGGTAGCTTATCAAGCCAATATCTACTGTGGGTGACTGGAGTTTAATCTCCTAGGAAATCTCTGGGAACCAGTGTGGGATGTAATACTCAGAATTATCCCAACCGAGAGGTGAGGACACTGAGGTTTTTATACAAATACTCCAGTATGTGACTGGTTATGTGTTTTCACCAAGGTCATAATCTTCCAGCACTTCTGTCCTGCTGTGTGGGTGGACAAAAGACGTAGGTATACTGAAATGAAAGCATGAGGGATGGGCACAAGGTGGACAGTGTGTCCTATGAATCAAGCATTATGCTAAGGTTACTCCACCTTATACTCACAAGGTAATATTTACATTCGCATTTTACATCTGAGAAAACCAGAGCCATTAGGGAATTTTAAAAATCTGGTTGTCAAGGTAACAAGTGGTAAAGCTAATTATTTGGAATACAAATCTCTCTGATTCCAAACACTTTTCACTAAATCCATACAGTATATTGCCTCTGGAACAAGAGATCTTCATGTCTGTATCAATCATCTGTAGTTCCCACTTTTGCATTTTTAGATGAATTTAATTTAATAAAAAAATAATTGTTTGGATGTGCATGGCAGTAACTCCAGTTCAAGTTATGGGTATTGTTAAATCTTAAATTTCTTCATTGGACTATCTCATCTAAATCTCTACTACATAAATTCAATTTTTCTATGAGGTTTGTTTTTCACATTTTGTTTTAATGTGATTGATATGTACAAGAAATAATTTGAATATAACTCAAATTTGCATTTACTTATGTGCAATTCCCTCTGACATAAATATTTGATGAATACAGGGAACTGTGTTTAATTGAACAAAACCAAGTATGAATACACAAAACACACACATGCATTTGTGTTCATGCACACACATAGAAACATACCTCAAACACTTAATGCTATCTCAGTTAGCTACATGTGAGCTGTAACTATCCACATCTGGTATTACAAACTCCCCTCCAATTACGGATAACCATTCTTCAAATACTCCAAAATAATTCACACACAGCAGTTGACAATTCTTCCAATCCCCACCTCCACAAGCAAACTTCAGGTATTTTTCACGATAAAGTTCCATATTTATTGTGGCATTTATTTAGTTCCTAGCTATTTGACATATGTTTAACTACTACTATTTTTCTAGTTTTCCAACTTTTTTATAAGTGGGTCTCTGACAAAGTTCTTAAGTGTTGTAGCTTTAACCACTTTTTCTCCAGTAGGCCTATGATTATTGTGTGTGTGGTTTTGCAGTATAGTTATTGTTAGGAAAGCATTATGTCCCATTAAAACAGAACTGATCATATTTATTTTTTTAAAGAGTTTATTGTATTTATATCTGATGGGGGAAGGGCAGAAGGAAAGGGAGTGAGACAATCCTCATGCAGACTCTGTGCTGAATGTGGAGCCTGACTTCCTGGACCTTGAGATCATGACCCAAGCTGAAACCAACTGTCAGCTGCTTAACCGACTTAGCCACCCAAGTACATGGACTGACTGTATTTCTAAATATATTGTCTATGTTCAATACTTCTCATCTCACTCCCTATATTTCACATTTTAGTTAATGGCACCATTAGGCTAAAAATCTTAGTTATACTTGAGATATACCTTATTGCATATCAATGCCATTAGAGAAATTATTCTAAAATTTGGCCCCATATCTTGATCATTACTAGCTTCTCTCCATCAGTGCTGTATTTATGTTTTTCTGGTAGAAAGATTTCTTTATTGTTCTGATTGACTTCAGTATGCAGTCTAATTTTCTATTTAAATTTGAAGTCTAATTTTTGAGTAGTTGTCTCCAAATGCTTTGAATCATACAACTATATAATCAGTATTTTTAAATGAAATACACACACTATATACATATGTGAATACATATATGTGCACATATATACGTGATTTATATTTGTGTACCACTATGGAAATAGTGTTATATTGAAAAGCTAAGTATAAGTTAATTGAAAGAAGTAGATGAAATAAGCAGTAATTTCAAATAAAATTCATTTAATTTTATATAGGATCAAAACCACAGTAATGAATACACCATTTAATTTTATATGAAAATTCTGCTTTAATTCAGTATGATACAATGATTCTAATATTTGAATCTAAATTTACTGTACATCATACTTGGTTTTAAAAACTGTTGTAGATGAGAAGGATATCAAAATGTATTGATCCAAATGGAATAAGTGTCTCATTGGCTTCATTATAATAATTCATTGTAAATTCCACTCACTGGCTGTGGAACATTTTATTAGGAAAATTATGAAATTAAACCCACAAAATACTGTCTCCCTGATGTCACTCAATCGTTCCTTAAGAACTAATCATAATGTGCTGCATTTTAACAATTTTAGCAGATGGGTTTAAGCTTCACTGAAATTTTTCATACCAATTAAAAGAAATTAGAACTTTCTACACCAATTGTTTCTGTAGTCATTCATTATGAAATTTTCTTGTGGATGACACATTTATGTTATTTTTGGTATCAAAATTAGTGGGTGATTGATAGAGAAATGCAAATAGAAGAAAATAATACAAGTTTCTTTAGGTAAAAAAAACACAGAAACTGGCCATCAGATCAGAGCACAAAGTGTCTGAAAGATGATTGTTGGTGGCCCCACAAGGGACTCCAATGACACAAATTCTCCTGACAGAGAATAGTTCCGGTTTTTCTTGAAGTTTAACAATAATTTATTTTCATCCCTTCATCTCCTTTCCCCACTGTTCCAGAGAATCTGGCCTCATCCTTTACTCATCAAGTGCAAATAACTAGAAACAATATTAAATATCCCTACATGTTTCTTTCATGATTACTTAAAATAGGGCGAGTTAAGGCTAATTTCCCAGCAGCCCATAAGCAGGCTGAAACTTTATGCCTTGTCGAGGTCTCTTTAAGCTGGTCGAAACTCGACCAATCATCTGTTTTCAAAATGTTCTACAAAATTCTCCTGGAAATCAGTTCCTTTTACCTTAAAACTAAAATATGTGCATTTATTCTTTCAAAATTATACCAATTGTGGTATATTTTTTACTTTTCCTTTCATCCTAGAAAAGCCAACTGATTTGGAGCGTATGCTTTTTTGAAAAATATGACACTTATAGTAGGTTTGTCCAATCTTTTGAATGCCCTGTGATGATGTCCTTCAGCACTTTGTGCACTTTGCTGCATTAACTAGGTTATGAATAATTCATTGAAAAAATTTCACATAGTGCTCTATTACTCACTCTCTGAAGATATTCCATAACCTTCTTTTTTCAAGTTAAAGAAACCACTTCATCAATGGTTATCCAGGCATAGCTTTTACCCAAGCATTGGTTTTTGTTAAAGAAGCCCTTACCTGTATTCTTCTCCATGACTTCTTTGCTCTAATAGGTCATTAAAAATCCATCTTAGAATATTTTATTGCTGTAAGTGAATCCAAAAAATACCATAAACCGAAATATTCTAGCAATATCTGAATGTACTGCAACCAGGTAGCAAATTTTTCATATTGTAGTTTACCCTACCACTTGACTCTTCATATCCTCTGTGATGTTTCCTATGCATCCTCCAGGAACATTTGCTGACCAAGAAATGCACTTCAGCCTGTCATCATATTGTTTTCTTATGTAGCCAATTTAATATATTGAGAAAAGCAAGTATTTTCGATGTGACAGATGGTTTATCTTTCATCCCTATTAAGTAAGAAAGCTAGAAAAAAAGATATTCACAATTTTTATCTTTATATTTAGTGAAATTTTCTAAAGTATTCAATTTAGTGTGGCAGAGATTGAAATTGAAAGAGAAACTGTGCCTGTTTCACTTTGTTCTCATATTCTGGATCCTTGCTTTTAAATTTCTATACAATCCTAATTGTTTGACACTATCATTAGCTACTAGTTCAAAGTACTGATTCATTGTTATACTATCCTTTTTTTCTGGACTCACTTCTTTTTGAGGAGTCATTTTCCCAATGGAGCCCCTACATCAGGTCACTCATAATTAGGTTTACAAAGAGAAAGGAAGGGGCCAATAGAACTTAAGGTGACCCTGTGATCAGCTTCCTGGTATTCACAACCTTAAGGAACAGTGTCTTACTTCCAACCACAAGTGCAGCAAATGTGATGTGATGTATATGCTTACATGTGCATAATTACACAAGAATACCACTGTCTTCCTAGAGTCTCTCCTCTCTCTCTTTCTCCCTCTCTGGCTGTGAGGAAGCAAGCTGCCACTAATCTTAAAACCACAAGGAACTGAATGCTGCCAAAACCATATGAGCCAGGTAAGAATGTTGTGTTGTCATAGTCCAGATTACATACAGACCCTATCCTTGATGAACATTTTGATTGCAGCTTAGTGAGACACTACACAGAGAATACACCTAAATTATTCACAGACTCTGGCCTCCAGAAACTCAAATAATGAATTTGTGTTTGAAGCCAGTAAATCTGTGATAAAATGCAGACAAATAGATAACTAACACAGCACCTCTGCATTGCCCATCTGTGGTCTTCTCTTTCCAGTGATACCAACTTTCAGAACAGTGGGCCAATGTATATGTACAAGTCACACAAGTCATAGTAACACTTATTTCAAAACAAAACACACTCATTTATTTGATCTTTCTCTTTACTACACGAGGGTTCCTATACAGTATCTCACTCGAGATTATCTGAAAGGACTTAAGTTATTTTTGTTTATTTTTTTCAAGTTTTCATTTAAATTCTAGTTAGTTAACTTATAGTATAATGTTAATCTCAAGAGTAGAATTTAGGGATTCATCACTTACATATAACAACTAGTGCTCAACAAAACAAGTTCTTCCTTAATCACTATCATCCATTTAGCCCATCCCCACTCACCACACCCCCAGCAAACCTCAGTTGTTCTAGTTAAGAGTCTGTTTTATGGTTTGCTTCTCTCCCTTCTCTCCCTTTTTTTTTCCCTTTCTCCAATGTTCACCTGTTTTGTTTCTTAAATTCCACATATGAGTGAAATCATATGGCATCTGTCTTTCTCTGTCTCATTTCACTTAACATAATACATTCTAGTTCCATCCATGTCATTGTGAATAGCAAGATTTAATTGTTTGTTGTGACTGAATAATATTCAGTTATGTATATATATGCATACATGTATGTATGTATACCACCTCTTCCTTACCCATTCATCAGTCGATGGATATTTGAGCTCTTTCCATAATTGGGCTATTGTTGATAATGCTGCTATGAACAATGGGGTGCATGTGCCCCTTCAAATCAGTATTCTTATATATTCTAGGTAAATACTATTAGTGCAAATGCTAGGTTGTAGGGTAGTTCTATTTTTAGTTTTTTGAGGAATCTCCATACTGTTTTCCAGAGTAGTAGTTTACATCACCACCAACAGTGTAAGAGGATGCCTCTTTCTCTGCATCCTGACCAACATCTGTTGTTCCTGTGTTGTTAATTTTAGCCATTCTGATAGGTATGAGGTGGTATCTCATCATGGCTTTGATTTGAATTTCTTTGATGATGAGAAATATCGAGCATCTTTTCATGTGTCTGTTAGCCATCTGGATGTCCTCATAGGAAAAATGTTTATTTATTTCTTCTGTCCATTTCTTAACTGGATTATTTGGTTTTTGGGGTGTTGAGTTTGATAACTTCTTTATAGATTTTGGATACTAATTCTTTATCAGATACACCATTTGCAAATATCTTCTCCCATTCTGAAGGTTGCCTTTTAGTTTTCCTGATTATTTCCTTCATTGTGCAAAAACTTTTTATTTTGATGAAGAATCAGTAGTTCATTTCTGCTTTTGTTTCCCTTGCCTCTAGAGTCATGTCTAGTAAGAAGTTCATATGGCTGAGTTCAAAAAGGTTGCTGCCTGTTTTCTCCTCTAGGATTTTGATGGTTTCCTGTCTAAAATTTATGTCTTTCATCCATGTTGAAACTATTTTTTCTGTATGGTGTGAGAAAGTGGTCCAGTTTCATTCTTCTACATGTTGCTGACCAGGTTTTCCTTCACCATTTGTTGAAGAGATTGCCTTTTTTTCCATTTGATATTCTTTCAAAGATTAGTTGACCAGATAGTTATGGGTGCATTTCTTGGTTTTCTATTCTGTTCTATTGATCTGTTTATTTTGGTATCAATACAGTGCTGTCTTGATGACTACAGCTTTATAATATAGCTTGAAATCCAGAACTGTAATGCCTCCAGCTTTGGTTTCCTTTTTCGACATTTTTTTGGCTATTTGGGGTCTTTTCTGGTTCCATAAAAATTTTGGGATCATTTGTTCTAACTCTGTGATGAATGTTGGTTGTATTTTCATAGGGATTGAATTAAATGTACAGATTGCTTTGGGTTGCACAAACATTTTAACAATATTTGTTCTTCTGTTCATTGAGAATTTCTTTGTGTCATTTTCAATTTCTCTCATAAATGTCCTCTAGTTTTCAGAACACAGACTTTTCACCTCTTTCTTTAGGTTTATTCCTAAGTATCTTTTCTTTTTTGGTGCAATTGTAAATGGTATTAAGTCCTCGATTCTCTCTCTGCCTCTTCATTTTTGGTGTATAGAAATACAACAGAGCTCTGCATGTTGATTTTGTATCTTGTGCTTTTACTGAATTCATGTTAACAGTTTTAGCCTTTTTTTGGTGGAGTCTTTTGGATTTTCTGCATACAGTATCATATCATCTGGGAATAGTGAAAGTTTGACTTCTTCCTTGCCTATGATTTAAATGTTTTTTATTTCTTTTTGTTGTCTGATTTCCAAGGCTAGGACTTCCAGTACTATGCTAAATAACAATAATGGTGAGAGTGGGCATCCCTGTCGTGTTCCTAACCATAGAGGAAAAGTTCTCAGTTTTTCCCCATTGAGGATGATATTCACTGTGGGTCTTTCATATAAGGCCTTTATGGTATGGAGCTATGCTCTCTCTATCCCTGTTTTGCTGAGGTTTTTTGTTGTTGTTGTTGTTTTTTAGCCAAGAATGGTTGCTGTACTTTGTCAAATCCTTTTTCTGCATCTATTGAGAGAATCATATGGTTCTTATCCTTTCTTTCATTAATGTGGTTTATCACGATTGATTGATCTGAAAATGTTGACTACCCCTGGGCCCAGGAATGAATCCCACTTGATTGTGGTGAATTATTCGTCTCATATACTGTTGTATTTGATTAGCTAGTATCTTCCTGAGAATTTTTCCATCCATGTTCATCAGGGATATTTGCCTATAATTCTCCTTTTCAGTGGAGTCTTTGTCTGGTTTTAGAATCAAGGTAATGCTGGCCTCATAGAATGAGTTTGGAGGTTTTCCTTCCATTTCTAGTTTTTGGGACAGCTTCAGAAAAATAGTGTTAAGGGACGCCTGGGTAGCTCAGTTGGTTGGACGACTGCCTTTGGCTCAGGTCATGATCCCGGAGACTCGGGATCGGGCTCCCAGATCCACGGGGAGTCTGCTTCTCCCTCTGACCTTCTCCTCGCTCATGCTCTCTCACTGCCTCTCTCTCAAATAAATAAATAAAATCTTTAAAAAAAAATTTAAAAAAAGAAAAAATAGTGTTAACTCCTCTCTTTAATTGTTTGGTAGAATCCCTTGGGAAGCCATCTGTCCTTGGACTTTGTTTGTTGGGAGACTTTTGATTTCTGATTCAAGTTCTTTGCTGGTTATGGATCTGTTCAAATTTTCTATTTCTTCTTGCTTCAGTTTTTGTAGTTTATGCTTCTAGGAACTTATACTTTTCTTCCAGATTGCCATTTTGTTGGCATATAATTTTTTCAAAATATTCTCATAACTGTTTGTATTTATGTGGTGTTGGTTGGGATCTCTCCTTTCTCATTCATAATTTTATTTATTTGGGTCTTTTCTCTTTTCTTCTTGATAAATCTGGCTAGGAGTTTGTCAATTTTATTAATTCTTTCAAAGAAGCAGTTCCCAGTTTTATTGATCCGCTCTACTATTTCATTTTTTGTTTGTTGCTATATCATTCATTTCTGATCTAACCTATTATTTCCCTTCTTCTGCTGACTTTATTTTTTGTTCATTTTCTAGCTCCTTTAGGTGTAAGATTAGATTGCATATTTGAGATTTTTCTTACTTCTTGAGATAGTCTGTATTGCTATATACTTCTCTCTTATGACCACTTTTGCTGCATCTTAAAGATTTTCATCTCTTTCCATGTAAATTTTTATTTCTTCTGTAATTTCCTGGTTAACCCATTCATTCTTTAGTAGGATGTTCTTTAACCTCCATGTATTTGTGGTCTTTCCAGATTTTTTCTTGTGGTGGACTTCAAGCTTCATTGTGCTGTAGTCAGAAAATATGCATGATATGCTCTCAATCTTGTGTTGGTTGAGGCCTGGTATAGGACCCATTATGTGATCTTTCCTGGAGAATGTTTCATGTGCACTTGAAAAGAATGTGCTTCTGCTGCTTCTGGATGAAATGTTCTGAATATATTTGTTAAGTCCATCTGTCATTCAAAGCCATTGTTTCCTTGTTGATTTTCTGCTTAGATGATCTGTCCATTTCTATAAGTGGGGTGTTAAAGTCCCCTACTATTATTGTATTATTATGAGTAAATTTCTTTATGTTTGTTTTTAATTGTTTTATATATTTGGGTGCTCCCAAGTTGAGGACATAAAGATTTACAATTGTTAAATCTTCTTGTTAGAGAGACACCTTTACTATGATATAGTGCAGGACTTAAGTTATTTTAATTATTATTTCTTTGAATATGAGAGGTGGTTTGGTATACTGTCTAGACATTTTGCTCCTTTGTGATAACTTATGTTATTGGTTTTTGTCCAGGTATATACAAAATACAATATCCTTTTCAAATTACCTTATTGCAAATGACTGTGGAAACCACTGAGTGACTAAAAAATATCCACCATAATTCATCACATTTTTCTCACCACTTTATTGATTAAACTCTAAATGATTGGCCTAACCACACCAGGCTTGCTATCCCTGACATTAATGCAATCTAAATTTCTTCATATCTTCCAAGAATTTGAATGTATAAAATGCCAATGAAACTACATCTCTACCTTATCTGTGGAAGAGAGAGTAGAAAAAAGTCAATGTGAGAAGTGATATTGGTTTTAAATGATTGGAGTTTAATTTGTCAAATTTTATAAAATCTTATGATTATGTGAATATATTGTTAGTTACCACAGTGTCTTGGAAAGTCCTATGCAAGTGAGCGTCTCTGATTTAATATTCATTATATTTCTATAGTGTATCTCCTTTTGCATATCTCTCCATTATTAAAATCACTATTCTATAATACTGACAGAATTTTTTATTCTAAACATTAAAACAAAATTAAATTTTCTTCAATCCATAATTCTATAAACTTTTCAATACTCAAGCTCTAAATTGTTTAAGAAAACATACAACACCTTTGACAATCTGTCCTCAGTTTTTATCTCCAATCTGATTTTCACAAGTCTCCTCTAACTCTTTATGAATTGCATTTACACCACAGTCACTTAAAACTTCTGCTTGTCTTATCTTCATTTCACTGAGCTTTCATGCAGATTATTCTTTCTGCATGAACTGGCCTCTCTACTCTCTCCCCATCCAAAATGAAGACCCATCTACAGTGTCAACTCACTTCTAAATCTTAGTCTGATTTTTTTGACCATGGTGCTTATTGCATCATAATACACTTGCTCATTTACTAGTGTGTATTCCTCTTGAAAGTGTGGGCTCTTTGTGTGAAGGAATCACGTCCTACTCTTTTGTGAGGTGTCTCACTGCCTAAGTAAATATTTTTCCCTAATTGTTAAGCAAGAATTTTTTTTCTTTTATTTTTCTCTCATTATATCCATATTGCTAAACCAAGAGCATATTGGGAAAGGGGGACATCCATCACAACAATCAAGTAAAAAACACTTGTGTCCTCACACAGTGGGGCACCACTGCAGCCTTGGAGTCCCTGACTCATTTAAAATGATAGGGATATATTTTCTTTTTTATTTTGTTTAAACTAAGGTTAGTTTGGGTTTCCCATCACACTTCTCTGATCAATTTTTTTTCCAAGAAAATATTTATTTTTTAAAGTTCAGGGAAATACATGTTAGAAATATTTTGAAATAAGACTGTTTGATCTATATTTAATATTTTGGACAAAACTAGGTAAAAATGGCAAAATGTTATTTTAAATTTTATCTAAAGCCTTTTATTCCATTTTATTAAAATCATCCTAGTAACTTGCATAGCTGTGAACAGTCCAAAGTCCCTTTGCACCAACACTGTGGAAAACATACATTCTGAGCTCAATGATAATATATCCTTAAGCATCTCTCTGATTTCTAAATATTTTAATCAATGCTATAAATTTATTTTAAAAGCCATTCATACAAAGAAAATGTACTTTTAAAAATCCCATAACTTAATAGAAAATTTAATCTTAATCTGAAAATATTTAATTTACATAAAATAAATTCACAATAGACTAGTGTTTGCTGTGGTAACAACTTCAAATTTCAGTGTCTTACTACAGGAAATATATACCTTGACTCATTCAAAATCCACTGCTCATCCAGGAAACACTTCAGGATAGTTTTTGTCAATGTGTAGACTTAGTAGTCTAAGCACCTTTACTTGATAAGTGGTACCTTCTTATCAGACTATGTCTTCCACAATCACCAAAGCAGAGACTGTATGGACTGAAGAATAGGGCACCAGACATTAAACATATTCACCTGGAAGGGCACACATTTCCTTAACCATTTCAGAGATAATCTCAAGAATGCAGGACATGCAAATAGGTTGTATGTCTAGAAGGGAGAGAACTATAAATATTGGTAAATTGTACTAATGTCCACCACATTTATAATATGAACACACATAAAAATGCCTTTTTTAGATGATTAGAAGAAGGTATAGGGGCGCCTGGATGACTCAGTGGGTTAAGTTTCTGCCTTCGGCTCAAGTCGTGATCTCAATGTCCTGGGATGGAGCCCTGCATCAGGCTCTTTGCTCAGCAGGGAGCCTGCTTCCCCCTCGCTCTCTGCCTGCTCCTCTGCTTACTTGTGATCTCTCTCTCTCTGTTAAATAAATAAATAAAATCTTTAAAAAAAAAAAGGAAAAATAAGAAAGGTATAGCAAAAGGGATCATATTTTATGACATGGGTAGAGTCATGTGAATGAAATTATGGACCTCTGTTAATATTGGATTAAAAATAGCTCTATGTAAAGAATAAGGGATCATCTTATTGGTCTCTTTTCCCTTCTTTGACCTCAAAATATTAATTCTTTAAGTGTTTATATTACATTACAAATTCTTTGTAGGTGAAAACAGTGTCAAAGAGCTAAGGTGGTTAGGCAAAAAAGAATGTAAACAAACACTGGAAGGACAAATCTAAAGGATGAATTTCCATAAAGCCCAGAAGTGGAGTAGGAACAATCTAATAGTTGACATGTACTGTGCATCTATGTGCCAGATGATTTTAATTACTTTTTATGCATTTTTAAATAAAAAACTCACAATGTTGTTTTGTATATATTATATATTTTATAAATGAAGAACTTGGTAAAATAACTTGCCCAGTCACAAGGCTGGTGGGTGGCTGAGACCAACAATAAGCTGCTGTGGGTTGTGAGCAATTTTTTTTATTTGCCACCTCCCTTACAGCTTAGAATTATCAACCACAGTTTGAGTTAATGCATATGCCCCCAATATCTGTATGTCTCTTCTCTATAATTTCATGAGCTAAGAATTTCATTACTCATGGGACACAATGTTTTCATTTCTTATTAAATAAATAAATTTTAATATGTTGACTTATTTGATTTCATAACTCTGTATGGCAGATATTATTATGCTCTATTATAGTGGAAACATTTGATGTTCAAAGAAGTTAATTCACATAAGTTCATACACCAAACAAATGAAAGGTTGAATCTCAAGATTGAATCCAGCACTTCGGGGCTCAAAATAAATGATCTTTTCACACAACCACAACACCACCACCACAAGAAGACCAAGAAGTAATATCTAAATCTAAAATAAAATTGATTTAGGAAAAAAATAATATACAAGATAGTTTTGATTTAAAGATAGAGTTGTTGATAAATTATTTCCAATTTAATAATTAATGTTTTTCACTTTCATATTTAGTTGTGTTTTACCTGGATAGCATAAATAGATTTAGAAGACAAATGGAATATGATGCCACAATGGTACCACAATGGTAATTGATGCAGATGCTATGTATGAAAGATGAGCCTTCAGATAACCACAAGCATACGCTCAGATTTGCTGCTAATGCTTGTGATGCATTTGCCCAGTTATTTTGCTGATTCATATTTCAATCGTCCTGAAATGAAATAATAAGGAAAGTCTAATGTGGAGAGAAATAGAAAGCTGCAGCTGGGGGAAAATATTGGGTTACTTGTGGAAATATACTTACAGAATATTTATAGAAATATATTTATGGAAATATATTTAACGGCCAAAATATTTTAGAACTATCCTTGAGTAGAAGAATTATTTTCCTTCCTTATAGACATGCTCAAAATATAGTTTACATTTTGAGGAATTGAGTTTTGGTCTCCTGTGGTTCTTCCAAATAGGTATGTATAAATATTAAACTCTAATTTCCATATATTTAAACAAAAGAATAAAGTTTTGGAGGACATATTAGTCCATGCATTCTTATTTTAGAGATGTGATAATTAAGGCCTATAGAAATGACATGACTTTCCCAAAATAACTTCATGACATGTGAGGATCTATCATATAAACTATAAATGGCTATAAACTTGGCATGTAATATCATATTCATAATTATATAAAATAGCCAGAGTTGTATAAAGTTTTACTTTAGTTGATAATCTACTACAAAAGTATAAATGTGTGAATGTATCTGGATAGACTTCAAACCCACAATTTGAAATTTTTGAAAAATCACAGTTCGATTTTATTATATAAAATAGTATGTTTGGGAAACTAGTTGATTTCCGATTCCAAGTCTTCTAAACTCCTCAAGATAAAAAAGATACTAACATTAGTAACTCATAAGTTTTAGCCCTAGCAAGTCAAGTATGGGTTTCTGTTAGGCTTCTGCAACTTAGAAATGCATGTATGTTAATGAAGTAAGAAAGGGAGTCAAGTCATTGGTAATTTGTCATTTGTTCATACATTTAGCAGCTGTGATGCCCCTCATTACTGTCTTCATAACCCCTCATATACAAATATCTAACACTTCTACCTCCAGGTTGGACATGAGGAACCTTTGGGAAGTTAAAGGACTGGTGTTTGTGCTCTCTCCTCTCTAGATAGTCCATGTAGGAGCCATCCCATAAGCATTCAACATGCTCTAAATTCCTCAGGATTTCTCTTTTTCTCTAGGGTATGAGAATATTTCTCAAGTTTTGACAGGAATTCCCTCATTACTTTTAGCCACTTCTAGTCCTCTGAGGGAAAAAAAAAAATTCAGCCCTGACAGCTGTCAGTTTTTCCTTGGTCTGGCACTAACAGCTGTGCCATGATGTTCCCTTCATAATATTAATTCCACAGACCATAATTAGCACTATCACTATGAATGTGCTGGAGCAGAGCAAAAACAGGATCAATCCTTAACCATGCCTAAACCCAGACAGAAACAAGAAAAATATATGAACCACAAAAATTACCAAACCTTTTCTTTGCTTTGTTATCCTTAGTGAACTACGTCTCTTTACCAATTACATCAGCCCAAGTTTTTTTCTCTTAATTGCATTGAGATTTCACTAGAGATTTTAAAATACTGATCAAGGGAGACCTGGGTGGCACAGTTGCTTAAGCATCTGACTCTTGGTTTCAGCTCAGGTCACGATCTCAGGGTCATGATCTCAAGGTCCTAAGATCGAGCCCTTGAGTCCCATGTAGGACTCCATGCTCAGCACAGAGTCTATTTAAGATTCTTTCTCCCTCTGCTCCTCCCCTCCCGCCCAAAAGAAATAAGTAAATCATAAAATAAAATAAACTATAAAATAAAATATTGATCAGGTTAACTTTTCCTAAACAAAATAAATGTAAGAGCAATATTTCTCTTGAGTGCTATTGTGGTAACATAAATGTGACTCAATCATCAATTTGAAAATGGTTTGGAATTCATATTTGTCTTTTTATATTATATAAAGGGAGAAATGCAACTTAATTCCTAAGAACAAATACAGTCTTTTTTTCAACTGTGCATAGTTTCATAAGCAAATAGATAACTAATAGTTGCAACTGACAAATACATAAATGATATCATAATAATTCAGAAATCACATTGATTTTTATATTTTTCTTAGAACATCATTGCCCTTTTTTACACAGAATCAACAGCTGAAAGCCAACTTCCCTCACATAGCTGGAGGCAGGAGGTCTGAGCTGAAACAGCATTGTATGATATGATCACATAACCACAGATATCTCTGGGTCAGTTTAACTTGAATTCCACCTTTGTAAGTGTTTATTTCACAGTGATTTTTTTGTGTGTAAAAGAAACAAACTACTCCACATGCTCCTTCTAGAGATGTTTCTCTTTTCTCATTTTTCTCACTTGTAGGTGCATTCCTGCCTCATTTCCCTGTCTATCAAATTTTAGTCACATTATAATTTTTTTAAATGAGGATTAGGTTATTCTTAATTTTTAGGGATTTTACCACATTATTACTTTGATTATGATTTTATTAGTGCTCTGGTTACAATGTTTCCTAGGTTTTAAAGCCTTCCTAAGTTGACTATTTTGACAGAAAGGTGTTTTTTTTTTTTCCCAAAGTACTTTTGTAATAGAGCAGAAAACCCAATGTTCCTGTAATTATAATGAGTCTGATTTTAAAAATTCAGACTGACAGACATTCTGACACAATCACAAATATGCTCTTAAAACATTTTAACTCCTCTTTAGGAGATACATACTGATTTCAAAACTAATTGTTTCATCAACAGCACATAATGAAACTTCAAATGCACTGAATTTACACAAACTTACCAAATGGCAGTTAATGCACTAACCTGAAGCTTTTAAGACAAAAGAAAATTTAGAATCTATAGAGTTTAAAAGCTCTGGAAATTTTGTTTCTTTATTTTGTATAATTGTTGTAAATAGCTGACCCATCATTCTGTAATAATTAAATGATTCTTTTATAAATTATTTGTTTATTTTATAATGTTAAGAAAATTTCAGATCATGTTAGAAAAATCTGTGCGAATACAGTTAAAAAGTAATGCATAATGCTGTCACCATGTCAATAGAAGCTTTAAATTCCTTAAAATTCTTAAGGCTTTTTAAAATAAAACCAAATGGTGATAAGGTAAAAGTTAATGCTGAATTCATAAGTAATGAAACCAAAGAGAAAGAATAACATAATTTCTTTGCAGCAAAGCTTTAAAAATAAATAAAGCAAAACAATAGCATTGAAACTACTGCACCATAGAAAATTATTGGCTATTTCAAGATTCATTTCAAGCTCGTAATAGATTTTGTTGCTCCACTTTTTTCAGTAATCTATTTATTTCATGCCCAATTTAGAGCAAAGTCGACCACAGAATCCCTTATAACTGTAAGATGAAGTTACTTTTTATCTTGTGAGCCAACCAGTCTGACACTAGCTAAACCTAGAAGATCCTAATGTAGTGTTGAGCTAATGTGAGAAGAAGTTTTTCTTGTGCCCTACTGAGGAAAATATTATTACTTTATCAACATACCTAGTTAGGAATGCAATCTATGAATTGCAATCTGAATGCAATCAATACATTCAGCTAGTGCAGATCCATTTTCATTGGCACAGTTCTGAATATTTTAGTTGGACACACTCTCTTTTTAGTGTTTAACAGTAAATTCTCTAACATGGAGAGAGTTATAGAATATATCAAGTAAGCTGGCATAGGCAAGCAACCCATCTCTCTCTTATTGGTGTGCTCCACAATATTCCAGCTTTTGAAAAAGAAAAAAAAAAATCCATCAATTAATCAATGAATAAGTCAAGCAAGTATGAAACGTGTGTGGTTTTTAACTAATAAGAAGCCTTGAACCTCACAATAGCTAAGTATAATAACCAGGGTTTAATGTGAGGGTCTTGGTTTAATTAACAATGGCACATATAAATCTATTTAGTGGCTAAGAAACACAAAACCTCTCAGAAATCTCTCAGTCTTCTTCAGCTAAGCTAAAAAGTCTATCTTTCTATAACTTTAGGTACCTTTTTTTTCCTTTTGTTTCAACTATATTGGAATTTTTTGTTTACTTTTCATCAGATTAACTTAGCATGGCTTTTTGAGGATATAAGCCTCAGGAATAGACATAGGTCTTAGAAATGAAAAAGGAAATACAGAATTAAACAAGTGTAACCTTATATTTTATCTACAATGTGCATTTTAATGAATTTTAAATGAAAGTCAATTTATTTCAATATTATTGGTTGTAATTTGTAAGTTTTAAAAATAATATTGGCATTATGGTACATACACAAAATATTACCTATCTTTATATACCAAAGTTATATAGCTACACATTATCTACAACCACTTATAGGCTGAAGAGGCTCTTGGAAAAAAAGAGAATTCTCTCGGGTGAATATAACATGTTCAGGGGCTGAGCAGGTATTAAAACCCCTGGGCCTTACCAGGTATCTCTCAAAGGTTATTCTTATACTAAAAAAGAAAACTTAGATACATGGAACTCTTCCCAATCTTTTTTTTTAATCCCCCAAAGAATTAGCAAACAACACATTCATTTCCAATCATAAAAAGAAAATATTAAAATAGGGTAATCTTGAGAATCAAGACATTGTTCATCCTCACCATCCAGTGACCTACTCCCCAGGGGTGAGCACTGTTGATCATTTCTTAGTTCTATAATATTTACTTATTTAAAATATAATACTTTTAAATGCACATACATAGAATCTGGCTAAATTTTACCCTACTCTCAACTTTTTTTTAACATTCTCCTCAACTCAGATGAATATATTAACAGTTCTGGTCTCTCACTTCATCTTCAAATAGCATAATTGAAATTATTTTTATATGTGCCACAAACTGCATTTCTCTCATTTGCGCAGTGATCCCACCTCCCTCCTTTTCATCCCCTTCACCTTCCTAGACTGTCACAGCTCTAATTATAATTTAATTTTGTCAAAGTTATAATAGTTATAAAATATTCCAAGGTTGTTCTTGAAGTTGATTGTAAAAGTTGAAAATAAGTTCATATATACAATGGAATATTACTCAGCCATCAGAAAGGATGAATACCTACCATTTGCATTGACATGGATAGAACTGGAGGTGATTATGCTAAATGAAATAAGTAAAGCAGAGAAAAACAATTATCATATGGTTTCACTCATATTGGAATATAAGGTATAGCACAGAAGACTACAGGGGAAGGAAAGTAAAACTGAATAGGAAGTAATCAAAGGGAGAAAAACCATGAGGGACTCTGGACTCCAGAAAACAAACTGAGGGTTACAGAAGGGAGAGGGATGTCAGAATGAGGTAACTTGGTTGTGATGAGCACTAGGTGTTACATGCAACTAATGAATTGTTGAGCACTATATCAAAAACGAACGATGTACTATATGTTAGCTAACTGAACATAATAAAAATAAAAGATAATCAGTGAATATTACTTATATTACTGTGATATTTAAGTGTGCTTTACTTCAGAGACTATCATTCTCTTAGGATTCCTTTGGTCAGTGTCATAACTTCTGATCTGTCATTCTGTGGAGAATGTTCCCAAGATGAATCTTGAGTTTTCTCTTGATTATCCAATTCTCCCAGGTTTCAACCTCTCTATATTCATTCTCCTTACTTCCTTGAGATGTTCTTTGTGGATCTTACTCTTTGGCCCATTGCATTCAAGCCTGCTCACAGATGTCATCCTATGCAGGATGATTGGACAACATGTCATCCTCTGTAACATACGTACTCTTTTTGGTATCTTGCATGATCTTCTGTTTTACTAATTCATTCTACACTATGGGAGTAGAGTTGTGGAATGTTGCAACTGCCAAGAGAAATCAAATGCTTTATTTCCCATTGTTTCGTATAAAGGCAGCTGCTCAAAAACAGAGACAAAAATATTGATATTTGTGGGGGAAAAAAAGGAAAAATTGTCTAAGCAGCACGAGAAAGTGAAGATTTAATACAGCAATCAAAATGCCTTCCCTAGGCATAGATGCGGCATTTTAATTGGGCTATAATGATTATTAAAGCAAAAATAAGGACACTAATCTTTCCAGCAGCTAGCATTAATAACCTACATACATAGTATGTGATAGTGATAGTGATAGTGAACTTGACTGAGCATTTTCTATTCATCTTCTGTTTACCTAAGTCGTTTCTAGTGGACACATGAAGAGGAACTGTGTCAGTGAAGAATCACACCTTACATTTTTTAAAAAGACAATATGTTATAAGGTCTCCTCTTCACATGGTGTCACCAGCTCTCCTCTCCCTACTGATCAAAAAGTAATCTCAAAATGTATTAGTTTGGCAAAACAACTCTAGCATTCCAGGGCATATCAAAATAGCTCACCTTGTATTCACATGACAGTCCAATGCTGGTGTGAATGGAAAAGCAAATGTGAGAATATAATTTAAGGCCCACAGGTTCTTCCTGTATATCCTTCTGCACTTGTTAGGGTCTCATCTTCAACTGTAGTCCACAAGCCATAGGAAAAAGAGTATGGAGAGAACTATTTGCTTCCTAAAATCCTTGACCTGGAAGAGTTACATATCACTTTCACAAATATCTCCTGGCTGAGATCTAGGACATGGGCACAATGAACAGCAAAAGGAGATGGCCAGGAAATGTAGATGAGCTCTATGTCAGGAAGAGGCTGGTGCTGGTCAGTTAGGAGTCTCTACCTCAGAAATTTCCTATGAGGAATAGTATAAAAAGGACTGTTCAGCAGCTGAGGGATTTGAAGATGCATTCCTTTAAGCTATATACTCATACTCTTATGCTTGCTCCTTATAGTATTTGGTTCTTAAAAAAAAAAAAGTCTTATTTTAAATTCTAGTAGGCAGCCTTATTTTCCACAACATCTGTTGCATGATTTTCAGTGTACATAAAATTTAAAAAATACCATGGGGGAACATTTGTCTTGTACACTCATCAGGTACACTCTGCAATGAACTGGATAATTTTTTCAATAACATCCTCATTATAAATATAGATTTTTTATCACAAGGTTTTTCTCATAATACTTTATAGAAAGTTAGTAACAAATAAAGTGCATTTCACTAAATGTATTTGTATGGAGATAGGTAGTTGCAGTCCAGGTATACTTCTTTTATGGTATTCCTTAAAAGGTATATGGACTATTTCTTAAAATGAGTGGCAAATTATTCAGACCATACCTCTCAAAAATAAGTAATTTTATAATAAGTGCAAGGTAAACTGATGTTAAAAATGTATACTCCACCAAGTGTCCATCAACTGATGAATGAATAAGGAAGATGTAGTACAGATATATAATGGAACTCTACCATAAAAAAGAATGAAATTTTTGCTGTTGGCAGGAACATGGACAGAGCTAGAGAGTATACTGCTAAGCTAAATACGTCAATCACAGAAAGACAAATACCATATAATTTCACTCATATATAGAATTTAAGAAACAAAACAGGTAAACATATGGGAAGGGAAAAAAAGAGAGAAAAGGAACCAAACCATAAGATATTCCTAATGATACAGAACAAACTGAGGGTCAATGAAGGAATGTGGGTGGTGGATGTGCTAATTAGGGGATGGACACTTGTTTTAATAAGCACTTGGTGTTATATGTAAGTGATGAATCACTAAGTGCTACTCCCAAAATGAATAGTATACTATATGTTAATAAACTAGAATTTACATAAAAATTTGAAAACAAATAAATACAATAAAATCAAGAAAACTGCAAAAAAACCCCACTATAATGTAAAAAAGAATGCTCTAAAAATGACCTGAGCTATGGCCTTTCTTTGTTGGCAAATAATAAAAGAGCTGCAAATTTAAGTCAGCTTTGTGTAGTGTTGATGCTCCATCAGAATAGTCAGATGGACCACCAACTTTTGGACAAAAAAAAATTAAAAAAAGGATCTTACCCACCTCTGCAGGGAGTCTGATAATATGCATATTTTTCTCAATTCATTGCATTGTTGTCAGAAAAAGAGCTATATAATTAAAAGGCCTAGAATTTTTTTTTGCTATTATTCATGAAGAAAAGGCAAACTTTCAATTTGTATGGCACAAGATCAATATATTTTTATAACATGAATGCTTTGATCTTTGATCTATGTCTGTCATTAAATGTGTACTGATTTCAGGCTTTGCTGTGAAATACACAGTTCACCTGAATCTGACCTGAGGGTTGCCATGGACTGCCAGTGACTTTTATGTCTAAGGGAGAGGGATGTGGTGGACCTAAGCTTATCAGTCTCTTTTAGGCATCCAAACAAAGAAATATGGGCAGAATGTGCCAATTAGCAGTGAGAATTGAAGTATATTGATGATGTCTGAGGAAAAAGGCTAAAAAGCCACACTAACAACATTCAGATAAAAATCATGGCTGAACAGAAATTTGAACACAATGAAATCAGTCAATTTATAGTAAGGGGAGAGTGAAACAAATGTGAAGATTAAAAAGAAACGCCATGTGAAAGGACAAGGGCCCTAACCCTACAAGCCTGATGATAAGTGGCAGTGAATGCTGAGCCTCTAATAAAGGTTCTATTACACGCCCAGAACAAGCTGTAAATCCAAACCTCTGTCCTTCCAAGTGGACCGGAATCTCCATAACAATCTGAAGGGCTGCTCATCTAGGTCACCACTAGAGTCTTCTAAACATTCTCTTGTGCTCTAAACTACCCAGGTAGTTTAGTTTAGTTTGTCAACTGTCTTGACTATTATTCTAGGAAATGTTATGGCCAAATAAGCTACAAGACTTTATAGTCCTAGTATCTATGCTGATTCCTTATGGTGGGGTCTTCTTTTATTGTATATCCCCTCCTACACTTTCATCCCTATACTGACCAGTAATGTCTTTTGTGTTGCCCAAAACCCCTTCTCATAAACACCCAGGTAGTTTCACTACATAGTCTAGAACCACTGATCCTTAGAAAATACTTTCTCATTCCTGAGTTCTTTCATCTTTCTGATGTAACTGAGACTAGGCATGTTGCTTTCATTGCTGCCCTCCTTTTAAGGTGAGAACAGAGTCCTGCTGATATGTCGCTGCTGGGCCTCTCCTCTCCCCTTATACGAGAGCCTGGCCCCATCGAGGGTTAGTCCATTCAGCCACTCAGCTATAGTAATCTCTCGTAAACTTACCTTCCTCTTTATTGCTTTGGAAGTATAGCTTATGTCTTCCTCCCTTCTGCAGACTTGCCATTAGGCTTGCTGATTTAAATCCATGAATATCAAACAATACTCCGCCTCTTTGTTCCTTGGCATACTTCTATCCTCAGAGTTTCCCTGAATGTCGCTTCTCAATGATACTTTCAGGTTCTTTTAATAACATCGAAGTCCTTCAAGTTCAAACATGTCATATTTTAGTTCCTTTTTCTCCCTCAATTACTGCTGCTGTTAACTGTAACTCTTCCTTAATTTGGAAAACTCCAATTTGTGACCCCTAAATTTTCTGGGTTTTTTTTCTCTTGTTTTTTGTTTTGCTGCTGTTGTCCAATCAACTGCTTAATAGAATTTCCTGGCTTTCCTGCTTTGGTAAATGGCAGATCTCCTCAAGGATACTTTTACCAAGAATCTTAACCACCATTCCCTGTTGTCCTTCCTTTGAAGTCACCTGGTAAATCTCCAGTAGTAGGAAACTCCAAATGTATGATATTCTGCATTCTCTCTTCCTACTTTAAGGTTCTGTATATTCCTGGAGTAAGTCATCAAACTTTAAAGATTTTTGCCAGTTGTACCCTCAGTCTTGTAGGACAATAATCTGTTTCACTTACATTAGTCACACAGCCATTTAAACAGTTTTCCAATTTCAGTAAGCATCACACCATACAAATTCTCCTCTAGCAGCAGAAAAACTCAATCTCTGCAGAGAAAATGCAGCTGACCCTTACACAACATAGGTTTGAATTACATGTGTTAATTTACACCTGGTTTTTTTTTCAATAAATATAGTACAGCACTCTAAATGTGTTTTATCTTCCTTATGATTTTCTTAACATTCCCTTTTCTCTAGCTTGCTTTTTTTTTTTTTTAGATTTTATTTATTTATTTGACAGACAGAGATCACAAGTAGGCAGAGAGGCAGGCAAAGAGAGAGAAGGGGAAGCAGGCTCCCCGCTGAGCAGAGAGCCCGATGCAGGGCTTGATCCCAGGACCCTGAGATCATGACCTGAGCCAAAGGCAGAGGCTTTAACCCACTGAGCCAACCAGGCACCCCTAGCTTGCTTTTTTTTTTTTTAAAGATTTATTTATGTATTTTAGAGAGAGAGTATATGGGGGAGGGGAGAGGGGAGAAACAGAAATGAAGCAGACTCCCCACTGAGCATGGAGCCTGATGCAGGGCTCAATCCCAGGACCCTGAGATCATGACCTGAGCAGAAACCAATAATCAGACACTTAACTGACTGAGTCACCCAGGTACCTCTCTAGCTTACTTTATTACAAGAATACAGTATGTAACACATATAACATACAAAATGTGTATTAATTGACTTTATGTTATCAACAAGGTTTCCAGTCAAGAGTAGGACATTAGTGGTTAAATTTTTGGAGAGTCAAAATTTACATGCAGATTTTTTACTGTTTTGGGGTCAGCTCCACTAAATGCCCAGATTGTTCAAGGGTCAATTGTAACATCTAACCTCCTGCCATTAAACTGAAAAGTATATTTTCATTGCCATTTACTCTTTTCTGTTTCCCCCTGATTTTCATTTCAATAGCTGATGACCTGTGTCCTGGAAGTCATATTCTTGTACACACCATTCTTCTCATTTGTTAATAGAAGTTATACTTTTTAATATCTCATTGTATCTTATATATTACCTATTATCTCTTCTTCCTGTTAAAAAAAATACATGCATTTATAACATTATGATCCTTATGTTGGCACCCACAACTATAGCTCTTATTTTTCCACCATAGTTAAACTTATTCAGAGACCTACTTAGTTTTGTGTCTTATCCACTTGTTAACCTCATGGCAATCTCATTTCCACCTCCAGCAACCTAGTGGAATAGTTATGACCATGATTAGCTTTGAGCTACTTGATGGACATGTCTCAATTTTATCCAGTTAACATGTGTATTATCAGAATACCAAAAGAATAGTAATTTTACTAGCTTATGATGGTAGTCCTTGGAAACCATAATTACTAATTTCTTGCCAGAGTTTAAGTATGTTCTTTTTACTTTATTTTAGATTTAAATATTCATGGACTATTTTTTGCTTTAAATATCTTAGGAGTTCTAATTCCCAAGATATCCTAGATAAGATATATCTTAGGAATTCAAAGGAATTGAGAATGAGATATTAACAATGTCTCAAAATTGGAATTCCTGGGGGTGTCTGGGTGGCTCAGTGGGTTAAAGCCTCTGCCTTCAGCTCAGATCATGATCTCAGGGTCCTGGGATCGAGCCCTGCATTGGGCTCTCTGCTCAGTGGGGAGCCTGCTTCCCCCTCTCTCTCTGCATGCTTCTCTGCCTACTTGTGATCTCTGTCTCTGTCAAATAAATAAATAAAATCTTTTTAAAAAGTTGGAATTCCTGGATTTATTTAACAAATTTTATAATTTATAGATTTATTTAATACAGACTGTGAGAGATTGCCATTTTCCCAGCTCCATATAGAACATTTTAAGCTAGAGTTCATGACATGATGATGCAAAAAATATTTTGACCAAAAATGTCTTTTTGCCATCTGGAAAAAAAAAAGAAAATATAAAAACTATATAATATGAAATATATTATAAAATAGATTGGATACTCTTCTCTTTGTCAATCTACTTAATTTTCCTTTCAAAAGGACATACTTTTTCTCCTGATTTATATACTTCATTTACTGAAACTTTGATGGCCTACCTGAAATAATATGGCATACATCCAAAATACTGTTATTAAAGTATGCATGAAGTCAGTTAATAGGTTGCTTAAATGACTTTACAGATTGGAAAGCAACTGTAACAGGAAGAGTGACAGTCATTGATATAAAGGTAATGAAGTGAGTTGGAAGAAATTAAACAGTATCAATTCTGTTAAGATTATCTTCTACCTTAGCAATAATTATAATGGGGAAAAACATTACATAAAAACTTTTTAAATGGGAGTTTTGGTTAAAATAGATATATCATTTCAGAACTCTGTGAAAGGAGGAGGGACAAGATGGTGGAGAAGTAGGAGATCCTGTTTCAACCGGTCCCCTAAAGTGAGCTAATTATCTACCAGAACACTCTGAACACCCATGAAATCAGCCTGAGATGTAGGATTATACACTTCTGGATCTCTATGGGGGTAGAAGACGCCAGTCAGGAAATAAAACATACTGGGAATGATCAGACTGATATCAGGGGAGAAACAGAAGGGGAGGCAGCCACCAGAAGTGACACATTGGAGAGTAATAACCCAATACAAGAGCGCCCTGTTGTTGGGAACCAGCATTATCTTGGAGTCTGGTTAAAAGCACTCAAAAAGAGGAAACAATCTTAAGGAGCAACTGGTGGAATTGGGCAGTCACGGGCACGGGCCTAAACCCACAGATCCAGGATGGCCACTGCCGGTGACCACTCATGCCAGAGAGAGTGCAGCTGAGCCCCTGGGGTTGTGTGGCTTGCATCATGGCTACTCCCGCCCCTGCATGAAGGAGTCTGATAATGGCACCAACCTGCATTCCCTAGAACTTTTGCACACCGTGCGACCAGGTATCAGAGCTATTGGATATGGACATAAACAGTATGTTGGAAAAGGAATTCATGGTAACAATTATCCAGGCAATGGCTAGGTTGGACAAAACCATTAATGACAACATGGAATCAGTTAGGGCAGAAGTGAAAGCCACTGAGGTAAAAGCTAAAAATGCTATCAGTGAGATCCAATCTAATCTAAACACTCTAACAGCTAGGGTAACTGAGGCAGAAGATAGAATTAGTGATCTAGAGGACAAAATGATAGAGAAAAAGGATCAGGAGGAGACCTGGGACTAACAGCTTAGAAGCCATGAAAACAGAATTGGGGAAATAAATGATGCCATGAAACATTCCAACATCAGAATTATTGGAATCTCTGAGTAGGAGGAGAAAGAAAGAAGACTAGAAGATACAGTTGAACAAATTCTCCATGAAAATTTTCCCAATCTAGGAAATGGAAACAGTGTTCATGTCCTAGAGGCAGAAAGATCACCCCCAAGGCCATAGAATCTAGAAATACATGGAGATACCTGATTGTGAAACTGTTGATTCATAACTTAAGACAGGAGCTCTTGAGGGCAGCTGGTGGAAGAGATTCCTTATGTACAGAGGAAGGTCCATCAGAATAACAGCAGACCTGTCCACAGAAACCTGGAAAGCAAGAAAGGGCTGGCAAGACATACTCAGGGCACTAAATGAGAAGAACATGCAACCAAGAATACTTTATCCAGCAAGGCTGACATTCAAAATGAATGGAGATATAAAGGGCTTCCAAGACCAGCAAGGTTTAAAAGAGTATGTGACCACCAAACCAGCACTACAAGAAATATTAAGGGGGGGTTCTATAAAAGAAGAAAGAACATAAGAGTGTCACAGAACAAAAATGTATAGAGACAATCTATAGAAACAAGGACTTCACAAACAACATGATGTCAATATAAATGTATCTTTCAATAATTACTCTCAACATGAATGGCCTAAATGCTCCCATAAAATGACACAGGGTTGCAGATTGGATAAAATGACAGGACCTGTCCATATGTTGTCTACAAGACACCCATTTTGAACCTAAGGATACATCCAAACTGAAAGTGAAGGGATGGAGAAGCATCTTCCATGCCAACAGGCCTCAAAAGAAAGCTGGGGTAATGATTCTCATATAGGATAAATTAGATTTTAAGCTAAAGACTGTAGTCAGAGATAAAGAAGGACACTACATCATTCTTAAAGGGTCTATCCACTAAGAAGATGTGACAATTGTAAATATTTATGTCCCCAATACAGGAGCAGCCAACTACATAAGACAACTGTTAATCAAGATAAAAAGTCTTACTGATATGAATACCTTAATAATAGGGGATCTTAACACACCACTCTCAGTAATAGACAGGTGATTGAAGCAGAAATCAGTAAAAGAACAAGAGCATTGTATGATACATTGGACCAGACAAACCTCATAGATATATACAGAACATTCTACCCTAAAACAACAGAATACTCATTCTTCTTGAGTGCACATGGAACTTTATCCAGAATAGATCACGTACTGGGTGACAAATCAGGGCTCAACTAATACCAAAAGATTAAGATTATTCCCTGTATATTCTCAGACCACAAGGTTTTGAAACTGGAACTCAACCACAAGAAAAAGTTTGGAAGGAATTCAAACCCTTGGAAGCTAAAGACCACCCTGCTTAAGAATGTTTGATCAACCAGGAAATCAAAGAAGAACTTAAACACTTCATGGAAACCAATGAGAATGAAGACACTTTGGTCCAAAACCTATGGGATACAGCAAAGGTGGTCCTAAGGGGGAAATACATAGCCATCCAAATCTTCCTCAAAAAAAAAAAAAACTGAAAAATCCAGAATATATCAGCTTTCTCTACACCTTAAAGAACTAGAGAATCAACAACAAATTAAGCCAAACCCACACACAAAAAGAGAAATAATCAAGATTAGAGCAGACATCAATGAGATAGAAACTAGAGATACAGTAGAACACATCAATGAAACTAGAAGCTGTTTTTTTGAAAGAATCAATAAGATTGATAAACCATTGACCAAACCCATCCAAAAGAAAAGAGAGAGGACCCAAATTAGTAAAATAATGAGTGAAAAGAGAGAGATCACGACTAACACCAAGGAAATAGAAGCAATCATCCAAAATTATTATCAATAGTTATATGCCAATAAGTTAAGCAACATAGACAAAATGGATGCATCCTGGAAACCTATAAACTTCCAAAACTGAATCAGGAAGAAATTGACAACCTGAATAGATAAATATCTAATAATGAGATCGAGGCAGTGATCAAAAAACCCCCAGAAAACAAGAGCCCCGGTCTTGACGGATTCCCTGAATAATTCTTTCAAACATTCAAAGAAGAAATAATACCTATTCTCCTGAAGCTGTTTCAAAAAATAGAAACAGAAGGGAAACTTCCAGACTCTTTTTATTAAGCCAGCATTACTCTGATCCCCAAACTGGGCAAAGATCCCACCAAAAAGGAGAATTTCAGACCAATATCCCTGATGAATATGGATGCTAAATTTCTCAACAAGATCCTAGCAAACAGGATCCAACATTAAAAAGATTATCCACCATGACCAGGTGGGACTTATCCATGGGATGCAAGTGTGTTTCAACATTCACAAATCAATCAATGTGATAGAACAAATCAATAAGAGAAGAGAGAAGAACCACATAGTCCTCTCAATTGATGCAGAAAAAGCATTTGACAAGATACAGCATCCATTCCTGATTAGAAAAATTCAAAGTATAGGGATAGAGGAAACATTCCTCAACTTCATAAAATCTATCTATGAAAAACCCACCGTGAATATCATCTTCAATGTGGAAAATCTGACAGCCTTTCCTTTGAGCTCAGGAACATGACAAGGATGCCCATTCTCACCACTGTTGTTCAGCATAGTACTAGAAGTCCTAGCAACATCAATCAGACAACAAAAAGAAATAAAAGGTATTCAAATTGGCAAAGAAGAAATCAAACTCTCTCTTTTCACAGATAACATGATGCTTTTTGTGGAAAACCCAAAAGATGGAACCCTGAAATTACTAGGACTCATACAGCAATTCAGTAATGTGGCAGGACACAAAATCAATGCACAGAAATCAGTTGCTTTCTTATACACTAACAATGAAAGTATAGAAATGGAAATGAGAGAATCAATTCCATTAACCATAGCACCAAGAACTGTAAGATACCTGGGAATAAACCCAATAAAAGAGGTAAAGGATCTGTACTCAGGGAACTACAGAACACTCATGAAAGAAACTGAAGAAGACATAAAAAATGGAAGACCATTGCATGCTCATGGATCAGAAAAATTGTTAAAGTGTCTATACTGCCTAGAGCAATCTATACTTCCAATGTCATTCTGATAAAAATTCACTGGCATTTTCAAAGAGCTGGAACAAACATTCCTAAAATTTGTATGGAACCAGAAGAGACCCCAAATTGCTAAGGAAATGCTGAAAAAAGAAAAAAAAAAACAGGGGGCATCATATTGCCTGATTTCAAGCTTTACTACAAAGCTGTGATCACCAAGACAGCATGGTACTGGCACAAAAACAGACACATAGACCAGTGGAACAGAGTAGAGAGCCCAGATATGGACCCTCAACTCTATGATCAAATAATCTTTAACAAAGCAGGAAAAAATATACAGTGGAAAAAAGACAGTCTCTTCAGTAAATGGTGCTGGGAAAATTGGACATGTATGTATTGAAGAATGAAACTTGACCATTCTCTTACACCATCCACAAAGATAAACTCGAAAGGGATAAAGGACCTCAACATGAGACAGGAATCCATCAGAATCCTAGAGGAGAACATAGGCAGTAACCTCTTTGACATCAGCCACAGCAACTTCTTTCAAGACATGTCTCCAAAGGCAAAGGAAACAAAAGGGAAAATGAAATTTTGGGACTTCATTAAGATGAAAACTTCTGCACAGCAAAGGAAACAGTCAACAAAACAAAGAGGCAACCCACAGAATGGGAGAAGATATTTGCAAATGACACTACAGACAAAGGGCTGATATCCAAGATTATAAAGAACTCCTCAAACTCAACACTCAAAAAACAGATAATCACGTCAAAAAATGGGCAGAAGACATGAACAGACGCTTCTCCAAAGAAGACATATAAAATGGCTAATAGGCACATGAAAAAATCTTCATCATCATTAGCCATCAGGGAGATTCAAATCAAAACCACATTGAGATACCACCTTACACCAGTTAGAATGACCAAAATTAACAAGACAGGAAACAACAAGTGTTGGAGAGGATGTGGAGAAAAGGGAACCCTCTTACACTGGTGGTGGGAATGCAAGTTGGTGCAGCAACTTTGGAAAACAGTGCAGAGATTTCTTAAGAAATTAAAAATAGAGCTTCTCTGTGACCCTGCAACTGCACTACTGAGTATTTACCCCAAAGGTACAGATGTAGTGAAAAGAAGGGCTACCTGTACCCCAGTGTTCATAGTAGCAATAGCCACAGTTGCCAAACTGTGGAAAGAACCAAGATGCCCTTCAAAAGACGAATGGATAAAGAAGATATGGTCCATATATACAAGGGAGTAATACGCCTCCATCAGAAAGGATGAATACCCAACTTTTATATCAACATGGATGGGACTGGTAGAGATTATGCTGAGTGAGATAACTTAATTAGAGAAAGTCAGTTATCATATGGCTTCACTTACTTCTGGAGCATAGGAATTTGGGAGATGGAGAGGAGAGGTGAGATGGGGTAAATTGGAGGGGGAAACAAACCATGAGAGACTATGGACTCTGAGAAACAAACTGAGGATTTTGGAGGGGAGGTGGGTGGGGGGATGGGTGATCCTGGTGAAGGGTATTATGGAGGGCACGTATTGCATGGAGCACTGGGTGTGGTGCATAAACAATGAATTTTGGATCACTGAAAAGAAATAAAATAAAATAAAATGAGAAAAAAGAACTCTGAAATATCAACACACACTAAGTTTACTGAACTAAGTTTTTTTAATCAACATGCATTAAGTTTACAGAACTAACATTTTTTAAAATTTCAGGTAAAATCATCAAATCACTTATTTGTGTATTTCTTCACTATCATCTTTATTGTTGCACATAGCATTTAATTTATATATAGCATTGTATTGATGTTCTGTGAATGACATTAAGTGGCCTATACTTTGTTCTATGTGAAACAAGGAAGATAGGAACTTAAAAAAAATTGCTTTTAGTAGTTATTTATGTGCTAAAAAAACACTGTCTTATTTTGGTCTTTCTTTAGGGGTCATGATTGTTATTTTTAACCAGCTCAAATGAGCATGAAATATTGGCTTTTTAATAGAATCGAGGTATGAAATTACTATAATGACCTCACCTGTTAGTCTAATGTCTAATTGACTTGAGCTGATGAGTGAGAAAATTAACATTATTAACATAAGTATTCTGTGATGAAATGCATGAATGTTCCTAGTTCAACCTGGAATGATTTATATATTTATATAAGACCAGAAACTATTCATCTAAATGCTATTCTAGGCATTTATGGTGTGCTAAGTTTTTTCTAAAGATCATTACAATTTCTTTAGACAGCAAGAACTGATAAAACATACAATTAAAGTTGTTGGTCAAATCAATAAAGAGACACAGGCAACAATTCTAATTAGATTACTTAAGTAAGTATTTAATTTGTATGGACAAAGTTAGTTTTTTAAAAGCTATTTGATGGCTCTAACAGAATTTACTGATATTTTCTCTGTAGTTAACGAACAAACATGGTGCTAAAGTGTAGTTTTGAATTCATTTTATTTAGACATTGACTCTATCAGATCTTTAAATATAAACAAGTATATTAAGACTTATTCCTCTTTTCTAAATATAATTATTAATTTTAATCAAATAATCTGATTTTAGCATTTTTCAAATTGATAGTATAAAACAAGTGTAGACAAATATTTTGTGTAAAGGGCACATAAAAAATATTTCAGCTTTGCAGGCCATATAGTCTTGGAAGCAAATTCTCAAGTCTACTACTTTTAGCAAGATACTGATCATAATCTTTATTTAAGTATGTGGGCATGGCTGCACTCCAGTAAAACTTGCTTGCAAAAACTGGAGCCTACTGGGCTGTAGTTTGTTGAACCTTGGTATGCAAACAAATATTGAGATGAATATAAATGAGAAGGTAATTGGTGTCTAGCATATTACCTTCTTCATAGAATGTTATGCATTTTGTATTAAAGAAGTAAAGTTATCTCTGTCTAAAAAGTTTAAATTATCAGACATTACTTTCTAAGTACTGAAATTTTTTAAAAAGCTTATCTGCTGGAGAAGTCAAGATCAAAACTGAAAAGTGTCAGGAATAAAAAGTAAGACCAAACATATTGGAAGTCCCCTAATTGTTCGCATTGTTCAGTCTTGTTAATCTTCTTTGAGTCTTCTTTTTGCCACTATAACTGAAAAAAAATTTTTATAAAGATAAATATTAAATACTAATAGAATTTGAGATTGTTAAAGTTATTTTGGGATATTTTATTTTTGCCTTTCATAGGTTAACATTTTTTTTCCTTTAATAATTAGCCTGGTGATTTTTTTTTAATAACTAGTCAGACTTGAATATTTCTGAATATATCATTGCTGGTCAAAATTTCAGGTAACTAACAAAATTTTGAGCACCCTGTCATTGAAAAAATGCATTTTTCCCTCCCATTATAATTGATCAGCTTATTCAAATTAATCAAATATTAATTTGGTACCAGTTATGGCTACACATCTACTATGGCATCTACTGGGGACTTAAACTTATAAATATCCACAATAAAATGTGGAGGAAAATGTTCTCCAACTCTTTCTTCTTTTTTTTAAATAATTTTTTATTATGTTAGTCACCATACAGTACATTATTAGTTTTTGATGTAGTGTTCCATGATTGATTGTTTGCATAAAACACCCAGTGCTCTATGCAATACATATCCTTAATACCAATCACCAGGTTCACTCATTCCCCCCACCCCCCTCCTCTTTTGCATTTTTCTTGCCTTTCTATCTACGTGCAAAGTCTCTAATAGTCTCTAATAGTCTCAGAAGGAAAAGAGACAAAATAGTGTTAAATGGGTTCAGTGGAAATTTTAAGAATAAGAATCTCATTCAATTTATTCTAGAAATGTTTAATCATTAGGTATAATATCCAAAATAAAATTTATGTTGAAGTCCTTTATAATATATTTTAATATTTAATATGCACTTAGTATATTGTGGATCCAAGATGTGTCAATATTAAATGTACTACAAAAATTAGAAAATTAAATAAAACCTAGCTAATTTCTCCATGGTGTCTCAGTCCTTGGGGGAGGGAGAGGAGGGTGTATGTTTATGGGTATATGTGTCTATATGTGTGTCTGTATTCTAGTATTGTGACCATGGGCTAATTTCTTCATCTTTGTACTTCACCTTTATATTTTAGTTAACTAAAATACAAGCACCGTCCCCTTATGTTCAGGATTATATAACTATCACTACTGTAAATTAAATAATTATGAACAGAAAGATAATCTGATTCTTATATATGAGTTTTGGGGAGGTGTACAGGTTAAGAAGTGAATGGAAAAAAATCTGATTTTGATGAAATACGTTCTTAACCAACTCTATTTTGGTGTCCTTGATACCTCATAGAAAGGATTTTTTAAATCTCTCAAATACATAATGGGGGTGTTTTCCCTGAATATTCTAGTTGTTCCTCCCTACCTCTAGTCTCACTAACTGGTGCAGGGGGAAAATAATTCATTCTGCAAAAACTCTAAACTGTAGCTATCTTTTTGTGTATTGGTTTCAGTAGAGGAGATGGGATTTTGCATTCATGAACAAGACTCTCAGCTATGTCTCTAAGCAATAAATGAGTACTATCAATAAAAAAAATACCACTGTGAAAGTATTTACACAAACCAGAAAAAAATATATGTTTTTTTGTTTGTTGTTTGTTTGTTTTGTTTTGTTTGTTTTAAGAAACTGAAGAATCCCTAAGGATAAACTTTGGTCTCTTATGAAAGAATATTGATTGTATTAATTATCCAGAACATTAAGGAAGTATTGAAAACCATCGATTACCTGTTCTGAACATTTAACTTCCCAGGAGAAATTCAGGAATGGGGCTAGGAGAAAAAATCATAAAAATAGCAAGAAGAAGGAAAAAAAAAAAAAAACAAGAACTGAAGAAGGAAAGGGGTGTTATTAAAAGTCAAAGAAAGCTACTAAAAATATTTTAAAAATCTGTGCATTTGTTGTTTTTGTTTTTGTTTTGTTTTGTTTTGCATTGTTTGTTTGAGAGGAAAGGAGAGGTTGGGCAAGAGAAGGGCAGAGGAAGAAGGAGGGAGGGAATCCTAAGCAGTCTCCATGCCCAGCAGAGTACCCTACAGGGGTCTTGATCTCATGAACCTGAGATCATGACCTGAGCCCAAATCAAGAGCTGGATGCTTAACCTACTGAGCCACCCAGTGCCCCTAAAAAAAAAAAAAAATCTATTTTCATAGTTGTTTTGAAAGTATAATGGATATGAATAATTTCTTTGAATTATTATCTATCCTCCTTTTCACAGCAGTAGAATTAAAAGCAAATGTTTACTAATAATAAAACAGCAAGTGACTTAGGTACAAAATTATGTTAAACTTGTCAGTTGGTATCAAACATTCAACATAAGTATGCCAAATTGGTGAAAATTTAAGTGCACAAAACATCTACTTGTGCTATGGATTTAAATTGAAAGAGACTTGGCAATATTACACATTAAAGATTATAAGAAGGCTTCAAAATCATCCATAAACTTTTACTCACTGTAAAAGTGATTTTTTCCTACTTTCCATGTTTCTATATAATTATGGCGCAACTGCTTTGAAAATATGTTAAATGTTGGCCTTACCTTAGGCTTAAGGTATTTGAAGTAAAGCTTACAAATTACATTTTTCAGTATATAAATAATCACATTGATAATTTGAAATTTTTTTGTAGATAGCTTGGTATTGTCGAATCAGTTTTGTGACACAATTACTTTGTGAATTCTGTGACTTGTAATTATTTTCTTTTATAATGAAAGCAATTAATTAAAAAACCAGAGAATCTTTTCAAGCTTATATGCAAGTTAGTTTTTTGTTTGTTTGTTTGTTAATCACTGAATCCAATCTAGCTGTGGTCAAATAGATCAATGTGGATCCAAAAGATGCTATACCATTTTTCTTGTACCAATATATTGTGACCTTTCCTCCTCTTATAGGGTCTCTCACCTGTGGTTATTTTTTAATACTAAATGGGATGCCTGGGTGGCTCAGTGGGTTGGTTAAGCAGCTTTCTTTGGCTCAGGTCATGATCCCAGGATCCCAGGATTGAACCCCACCCCCAATTCATCCTCAGGCTCCCAACTCAGCAGGGACCCTGTTTCTCCCTCTGCCTCTGCCCCCTGCTTCTACTCTCTCTCTCTCATTCTATCAAAAAAAATTTTTTAAAAGAGTCTCTAAACTACAAGTGTAGTTCACACAGGCATCAAAATGCTATTGTTAAGACAAGAAGCAAAGAATGACTTTGTCATAGAGGTATTTCTAAATTTAGGAGTTCATGTGGATTTCATTACTCAGTTAAGGAAATACCATTTAAAGAAAACAATAAACGTGTTTAAAGCAATGAGTTGAATAATTTTTAGGAAAAAAACAAAAGGTATTAAAGTAATAAATAGGCCTTGGAAGATGAAAGGGAACAAGGGACTTTCTGTAGTAACTTCTAGACAGATGTAAATTTCAGGAAACAACAGAGGAGGTGGAGCCTCAAAACAAGGACTAGAATTAGAATGTAAAGGCAATGTTAGGAAATATGGTAAAAGTGATTAAGATCCCAAGACAGACATTCACTTTGTACCTTCATCTTCCACTTTCTTTCCTCTACAAAAGTCAAGATAGGAACTTTGTATTATTTCACAGTATTAGAAATTAAGAAATCTAATGAGAACAGTGAGACTGGCACCATTATGAGCAAATCTTTCCGTAAGTAGTAAATTTAAGGAATCAAGGGTTACTAACATTTCTGTTCTGATTAAAAATCAATTCTTACCAAGAATTTGTTTATATCGCATTTAAATTTCTTGCACTTCCCTTGAATTTATTTCCCCTATTTGCAGTTTGGTTAATCATCATTTTGCTTCTTAATGGTAAACATCAAAAGTATTTAATATTTTATTCCCACCTTAGCCCCCAAAGATACACACACACTTAATATTATCGATTTTAGCAGCTATTTGGCAAGAATCATTGGGATATCTTCGCCATAAATTGTGTTCACAATCTAAAAGAGCCCTAGCAATTTATGCAGATCTTTACCGTTTCTTCCCCCAGACCCAAACCTTCTTGAGAACAGAATATAAGCCAGCACATATGATAATGAAAGGCTATATAAGTACCCTATGTATAGGTAAGGAATGAATAACTACCAGTTACAGTGACTAAATACTTCTTTTTTTTTTTTTAAGATTTTATTTATTTATTTGACAGAGAGTACAAGCAGGCAGAGCAGTAGGCAGAGGGAGAAGCAGACTCCCCGCCGAGCAGGGAGTCCGATGTGGGGCTCGATCCCAGCACCCCAGGATCATGACCCGAGCCGAAGGCAGTCGCTTAACAGACTGAGCCACCCAGGTGCCCCCTAAATACTTCTTATTCAATATTAATACCACTGACTCATACTTCATTTGCTGACTACTATTAAGGGTCATTTAGATATCTTCCAGAAATTCTTGTTCATCCAGACACCTTGTAATAGGCATGTGCATTTTGACCATTGAGATTTTTTTTCTCCTTCTGGAATAGTTTTCTTTAAATAATATAAGCAGTTTTTATAAAAAGGAATTCATTTTCTTTGTGTCAAAATGTGTCAAAAGACACATTTTCCAATCTTTTTTTTTAAAGATTTAATTTATTTATTTGACAGACAGAGATCACAATTAGGCAGAGAGGCAGGCAGAGAGAGAGAGAGAGAGAGAGAGGAGGAAGCAGGCTCCCTGCTAAGCAGAGAGCCCGACGCTGGCTTGATCCCAGGACCCTGGGATCATGACCTGAGCCGAAGGCAGAGGCTTTAACCCACTGAGCCACCCAGGCACCCCACATTTTCCAATCTTAAAAGTAAAATGTTTTCAATGCTAAATCTGAGCATTTTTACATATTGTCTGGTATTAGTCCTCTAGTGTACATATATTTTTAAACCACTTAATGAATCAACTAATTGTGAAATACTGTTTATTAAAATATTTTCAAATGAAGCACTAAATTTAGCACATACAGGCTAAATGAAGATAGAATCAAGGCTGAACATAATGAATTAGCAAAAATGTGAAAGAAATCAGTGATTTAACATTTTCGATTAATGGTGTATTTGATTTCTATAAAACTGCTAGGCTTTGATAAGAGCATCCACATTATTAATATTAATGAGATAATGAAGTTCTCTATAAGTCATCATTCACATGGCATTCCTAGCAAGATTCATTCAGTATCTTAAGTGTATACATCAACTGTGTAAAGTACTATGACAGGTTGAGGAACTCAAGATACTACTTCACTCTTCCCTCTCCATTAAATATGAATACTCAAGTCTGGGTCTCTTCAGATATGTTAAAAATATTTTTCTTTTATCATCTATAAACTATATTCTCCTGATAATCACATTTAGAAAAGTTTTACAATATTGGAATGAAACTATCAAATTTCTTAGTTTAATAAAGACTCAACTATATTAATAAATGGTAAACTATATACATGATTTCTTCAATATAACAGTAGAGTATTTCCATGCTTTGTAAGTTGAGAAGAGATATGATCCACTTAAAAAACTACTTGAAGGATGCCTGGGTGGCTCAGTGGGTTAAAGCCTCTGCCTTCAGCTCAGGTCATCATCTCAGGGTCCTGGGATCGAGCCCTGCATCCGGCTATCTGCTTAACAAGGAGCCTGCTTCCCTTCCTCTCTCTGCCTGACTCTCGCCTACTTGTGATCTCTGTCTGTCAAATAAATAAATAAATCTTAAAAAAAAAAATTACTTGAATACCAAAAAGCTGGTGTAGGCATGGAAAACAATGAGTAAAACTGATAGATTTCTTTCCAAAACTGGTAAGAAACAAATGTATTATTATAGATGCTATGTCACAAATTATGACAAACTTAAGGGCTAACATGACACATACTTATCATTTCACAGTTCTTGAGAGTCAACCATCCAGCTTAGCTTGGTCCTTGACTTCAGGCTCTCTCATCAAGCTATACTTAAGGTATCAGCTTAGACTTAGGTGTCATTTCAAGGCATGATTGAGGAAGGATTCAATTCTAAAGTTATGTGTTTGTTATCCGCATTTACTTGTTCTTTAGCTGTTGGATTGAGTCTCATTTTCTGGCTGGCGGTTGATTAGTGGTCACCCTTATTTCTAGCTACATGAGCCTTACTGACATTACAGCATGCTTTGTCAAACCAGCAAGGGAAAGAGCAAATAGCACCTGATATAAAGAGGTTATAAATATCTTTTAACCTAGTCATGGAAGTGGCACTTTTAAAATATTCCATTGTTCAGAAGTGAATCACTAGGAATACCAGGAGATGGAGATCACTGGAGGCCATCTTAGAATCTGCTCACCACAGAATATTGATTGTAAAAGAATCTCCCTGCAGTTAAAAAAAAAAAGCAACACATTATTTTCAATATAAGACATGTGTGTCTGGGGTACCTGGATGGCTCATTCATTAAGTGATACCAGGGTCCTGGTAAAAAAGACCCACATCAGGCTTCCTCCTCAGCAGGGTTCTGCTTCTCTCTGTCTCTCTCCCTTTGTCCCTCCCCGATGCTCATTCTGTCTCTTTCTCAAATAAATAAATAAAACCTTTAAAAAAAGATATGTGTGTCTGTCTGTATGTATACATATATGGCTAAATGATCATGTTCAGTTTTTATTTGTTTTAATATTTGGAAACTATAAAGAAAATCAAGTTGCAGGATTATTTTCTCACAAGCTATTAAAGAGTTTTTTTTTTTAACTACCCAAAGTCTGTTTTTCATAGATGGTGTAATGCTACATTATAATAAATAGGAATGCATTTGGCAAATGTAGTTGAAGAAATAATGAGATCATGCCTATGTTTTTAAAAAGTCAGGTCTCCATACTCCCAATAGGGACACAATGTAATTAACACAATCATCTGAACTTTTCACCAGGCCAACTTCTAATCCATTATCGAGCTAAGCTACATGAAAGTGATAAAGGAAGTAATAAATCAAATACAGTAAAAGGAAAACTGTGAAAGTCTTCAAAATAGACCAAAGAGATTACTGAGTATCCTCAATGGGAGCAAGAAATTAGTTTTACCACTGAGGTTACCCAATTTTGCTGGGTTTCTGAGACTTGCTTTATCTTTAAAACACTTACCCCTACCAAACTGATACAGATCTTATGTACCTATTTGTGTCATGTTTTATTTATCTCTTAAAGATTTTATTTAATTATTTGAGAGAGAGAGAGAAAGAAAGAGAGAGAGAGGGAACATGAGCAGAGGGATGGGTCAGGAGTGGGGCAGAAGGAGAGGCAAACTTCATGCTGAGGAGGGAGCCCAGTGTGGGGCTTGATTCCAGGCCCCCAGGATCACGACCTGAGTAGAAGGCAGATACTTAGCCAACTGAACCACCCAGGCACCACTTCATGAGTATTTTTTAAAAATTTATATTTGAAAAGTAACATACATGGTACTTAAAATATAGTCAGTAATGTGTCAACTGATTATCCATTTCATAATTTTTATATACTCCAAGTTTGTTTTAAGGTGAATAATACAGATTTAAGTCATTGAGAAGTGATATTAAAATTTGTATTCAGCTATTGTAAATCATAGTGGAAAAACAATTAACTTGTAGTACAAAAGAATGAAGGGTATCTTTTAGAAATGAAAAGAATTAGACATTTAACTAAAACGTTAAATTATTTTCAAAGCAAAGATCATAACTATAAAATGTAATTGAAATTTCATTACCTTGTACCCTAATCTATTCTTTCCATTTTAAAATATATATTTTATTGTATAAAATGTATATTGTGTATTTTCAATTTAAAGAATAAATGGGTACTATTTTATTTTAGACAATAAAAAAGATAAGAATTTTTATGAACTATAAACTTGAGGAAATGTATTTATCAAATATTCTTCTCTGTGTGCTATTTACTCTCTTTAAATCTCTGAGCTAGTAAATTTTTTATAACATTTGGCCTGAATACAGTGATGGATTTCAATATACTAGAATGTTATATATATATTATGTAACAATCCTTTGACTCATTAAATTGTACGGTGGTATTTTCAGCCTTATTAAACTTGTGATTATGTACATAATTTAGGTATATACCTATACGTGATTATCCATATTATATATTAAGTGATACAAAATATCATGTATTATAAAAAATGAAATTGTAGATGGAATGTACATATAAGCACCTGTTGGAATAACTATAGCTCTTGCTATTTAACCCTGGGGTGGGAGAAGGAATAGTATTGTAAGAGCATTACCCTGGAAAAACAAGAATTCCTTTAGCTGCATACTGCTGGAAATATAACACCATATTCCCCTACTCTATGTTCTCAGCATCTGTCAAATAAAGTAGGAAGAATGGCCTTTATGAACCATTGTATGCAACCATCTTACATTCTAGAAATCTTCATAGATGAACAAAAAAACCTTAGGAATTATAGACATCCTTTATTTTCTGCCTTTGTGTTCTGGAAATAGGTTTTAAAAATTCTAATTTTCTGTCTTTTATTTTCCTAACTCAAGCAAGTGAATAAATCTATTTGAGGACAGCTTTTACAATGAATTATCTTCTATAAAACACTTAAGAGTAGATTTGAGAGTACAGAAAGTTTTCAGTGTAACAAATATTATGGTAATGACTGAAGCTACTAATAAGGTTTCAAAATTGTGGATAAATCTTTTAACAGTGTTTAACATTGATTTTCACATACTATATAAAATACACTCTGGGGTGCCTGGGTGGCTTAGTCAGTTAAGTGTAGGCCTCCCACTCAGGTCATGATCCCAAGGTCATGGGATCAAACCCCATGTCTGGCTTCCTGTTCATTGAGGAGTCTGCTTTTGTCTCTCTTTCCCCATGACCCTCCCCTCTGCTCATGCTCTATCTCACTATCTCTCAAATAAATAAATAAAATCTTTAAAAATAAATAAATAAAATATACTCTAGTAGATGCCTGGGTGGCTCAGTCAGTTAAGGATCTAACCAGCTCAGGTCATGATCTCGAGGTGCTGGATTGAGCCTGATGTCAGTGTCAGGCTCCCTACTCAGTGAAGAGTTTTTCTCCCTCTCCCTCTGCTCCTCCCTCCTCATGCTCCTCTCTCTCTCTCTCTCTCTCTCTCTCAAATAAATAAATAGATAGATAAATAAATAAATAAATATATTTTAAAAATACACTCAGATAAATTGGTTTTTAATCTTTGTAAATATTGAGATAACAATCAGCCCTACTAAGCTTTCTATACTTTTTTGTGATGTAAATCTTAGAATTGTCATTTCTTTCCTCAAAGAAACTCTATGTATATATATTAATAATAGTGAAGGGGTGCCTGGGTGGCCCAGTGGGTTAAGCCTCTGCCTTTGGCTCAGGTCATGATCTCAGTGTCCTGGGATCGAGCCCTGCATCAGGCTCTCTGCTGAGCAGGGAGCCTGCTTCCCCACTCTCTCTCTTCATGCCTCTCTGCTTACTTGTGATCTCTGCCTGTTAAATAAGTAAATAAAATCTTTTAAAAAATCAATGAAATGTGAAAATATCCTGGGAAAGCTTTTTAAGCTGTTGTTATTTAGAAGAGAAATCATGAGTAATCTCTCTCATTATTAAACAAAGAAAGGGTAGAAGAATCTCTGTCCCCAAAATTATTTCATCTCATTTTGGTTGCCAAAATACAAAGAAATACACATCTCATATATATACAGTTTTTATCCTCTAATGGGTATATTCTTGTCTGTAATGCCAAAACCATAGATAACTACATTTGAGGTTCTTAATAATAGCATTTACTTCCTGACTGAAATGTACCTTAGAGTGAGAAATATGGAATTTATGTGCATAATCTGGTCATTTTCAAATTTATTTGGTGTTTTTATATTTAGAAATTCAACTTTCTGGGTTAAATGTTTCTGTAACAAGAAGGAGATCTTGAAAATGTAAACTGTCGGGGCACCTGGGTGGCTCAGTGGGTTAAGCCTCTGCCTTCGGCTCAGGTCATGATCTCAGGGTCCTGGGGTCAAGCCCCACATCGGGCGCTCTGCTCAGCAGGAAGCCTGCTTTCCTCTCTCTCTCTCTGCCAGCCTCTCTGCCTACTTGTGATCTCTGTCTGTCAAATGAATAAATAAAATCTTAAAAAGAAAGGAAATGTAAACTGTCAGTCTAATTGTTTTAAAAGTGAAGTTATGTTTAATATGATCTATTTCCTAGTAAATCATTGTAAAGAAGCTCATGAAATATGCTGCATGTATCCTACAAATAGAATTTTGATCAAAAGATGTGCAATAGTCCTCTCCCATCACTAAATAAATTTTCCTCTATTTTTTTCGCAATGAGGAGTCTCATGACTTTTTGTTTTGAAGAGCAACTGAATTATTCCAATGAAGAAATTGCAATATGAGTCCAACTGCTCTTTGAACCACAGGATTCTTCATATTGGATTACACATTAATACTAAATGCTTTTTTCACTCTTCTTCATTTTTGCATTGTAATTTGATGAGTTTAAATTAGTTTATCCCTTTCATCATGGTTGATTTTCAAAACTGAAAGAGAAGCAAAACAAATGTTTTGACTATTTTGGAAAAGCAAAGAGAATATTTACTTTAATGAAAACTATGGGATATTTGGAAAGCTCCTTTTACATAACAGTATCATTAGTATTCAATTCTACAAATAGAAATCTATTTTAGTGTTAGTTCCAACTAACACCAAAAAAAGTTCTGCATTTATATTAATTACATACCTGAAATAAATAATAAATATTTAAATAAACCAAAAAATATACATGGCTGATATAGATAATAGAGGTTTAGGATAATATAAAAATAATGCTGCACAAAAATACCTTTTTTCATATGACAAAGCCAGTAAAATTCAAAAGAATCTTTTTGTATTATGAATGTGAAAACCAAATCTGGTGTTGGCTGGTCTTCAAATCTAAACATCATCATATAGTTATAAACTTGTGTGGTCATATAATGCTGCTCTTAACCGACAGCCATTTAGCTCTTTACAGCTCTAAGTGGAAAAATGGCTGCATTCCAAATTCCATTTAAAATTAAGTTGTTTGCATTACTACATATAATTTTACACAGAAATCTTTGGCTGTTATCCACAAAAGGATATGAACACATATTCTTTAAAATCACCATTTGTTACATAGTGTTTATGGATCAGTTTAATAAAAATAAAGAATCTCAACTTTAATTAGATACTCTGATTTCTTATGCTGAGAAGACCTCAGAAAATGACTCTCATTGGGGAAAACGGATTTATCATCCTGCTGGTACCCTCATTAATGAGTTAAGTTAATTTTTAAGCAAAGTCATCTTGTTGGTATGGCAACAGAGTTTTTAAGTTTTTGTTTTTTTGAAATGACCTCTTGTCATTTTAAAAGCCATATACCAGCCAAGCCACAAGAACAGAGTTGGTGCTCATGTTAGCAAACTCCACCTTCAAGTCATCCTAGACTTGTTACCAGAGGTGAGTTGAAAAAGTCTCCAGGTAATACTAGTCCCCAGTTTTCACAGGAGCTTCAGCCTTTGATTCTGTTATGAAAGCTACAGGCTTCAGAGAGGAAAAAACCATTCACATCATTCATTCTTTTCAAAGCTCTGAAACAGAACTGGTAAACATAGCAAAAGGTTTGTTTGTTCTTGAGTTTACCATTGATGAAGGTTTAATTTCTCACTTAATGAAAGTAAAATATTTTTCTAACTCAAAATCATAAAACATTTTAAAATAAATTTCTCTAGGGCACCTGGGTGGTTCAGTTGGTTACTCATCTGCTTTTGGCTCAGGTCATGATTTCCAGCTCCTGGGACAGAGCCCCATGTTGTTATGGCTTCTTCCTCAGCAGGGAGTCTGCTTCTCCCTCTCCCTCTCCCTCTGCCCCTCGATACCCAACTCATGGGAAATTTCAATCTGTCTCCATGTCTCTCAAATAAATAAATAAAATCCTTAAACAAACAAAAAATATTTGAGATTAACCAGTGAACAAAACATCATGTTTATATTAAATCAGACCCATCCTTCACATGGAGCTGCTACAGAAGTAAACCCAACTGGCCCATTATCACTATAGGAAAGCATTTTCACTTAAGAAATAAATACTATACGAATAAAGACTATACAAAATAAAGACTATACGAAACAATCTGCCTTCGTCGACTCCCTTTTTCCAAAGGTTCAGTCTTAACTACGTATACCTGCCCTTAAACCTTTTTGTCAAATATATACTCTAGCCATATTTTTCAAATGTCATTGAAGTCTACTATTTAGTCTTCATTAAAAGTATTTTCCATGATTCCTTAAGAAATTAAAAATAGAGCTTCCCTATGACCCTGCAATTGCACTACTGGGTATTTACCCCAAAGATACAGATGTAGTGAAAAGAAAGGCCATCTGTAGCCCAATGTTTATAGCAGCAATGGCCACGGTCGCCAAACTGTGGAAAGAACCAAGATGCCCTTCAACGGACGAATGGATAAGGAAGATGTGGTCCATATACACTATGGAGTATTATGCCTCCATCAGAAAGGATGACTACCCAACTTTTGTATCAAAATGGATGGGACTGGAAGAGATTATGTTGAGTGAAATAAGTCAAGCAGAGAGAGTCAATTATCATATGGTTTCATTTATTTGTGGAGCATAACAAATAACATGGAGGACATGGGAAGATGGAGAGGAGAAGGGAGTTGAGGGAAATTGGAAGGGGAAATGAACCATGAGAGACTATGGACTCTGAAAAACAATCTTAGGGTTTTGCAGGGGCGGGGGTTGGGAGGTTGGGGGAGCCAGGTGGTGGATATTATGGAGGGCACATGTTGCATGGGGCACTGGGTGTGGTGCATAAACAATGAATTCTGTTACGATGAAAAGAAATTAAAAAATCTAAAAAAAAATATTTCCCACATATAACCCTCTATTCTTTTACCTTTCCAAATTATCTTAGTTAATTGTCCAAAGCCTCACATTTTAATGGTTGTCTTGATTTAATGGTTGCTCAATATATTGAGAAGAATGCTTCATGATTTCTACATGCTACCTTAATTTACTGAATAGAATACTAAACAAAAAATAGCTCTGTTGTTGTTGCTGTTTGTTGTGTGTTTGTTTATTTTATTTATTTTATTTTAATTTTTTCAGTGTTCCAAGTTTTATTGTTTATGAACCACAACCCAGTGCTCCATGCAATACATGCCCTCCTTAATACCCACCACCAGGCTCACCATCCCCCCATCCTCTTTCCCTCCCTTCCAAAACCCTCAGTTTGTTTCTCAGAGTCCACAGTCTCTCATGATTCATCTCTCCCTCCGTTTCTCTTAATTCACTTTTCCTTTCCTACTCCTAATATTTTCCATGTTATTCCTTGTGCTCTACAAGTAAGTGAAACCATACTATAATTTATTTCCTCTGCTTGACTTATTTCACTTAGCATAATCACCTCCATCCAGTCCCATCCATGTTGATAAAAAGTTGGGTATTCATTCTTTCTGGGGAGGCATAATATTCCATTGTTTATATGGACCATATTTTCTTGATCCATTCAAGATGAAGGACATCTTGGCTCTTTCCACAGTTTGGCAACTGTGGCCATTGATGCTATGAACATTGGGGCACAGATGACCCTTCTTTTTCCTACATCTGTATCTTTGGGGTAAATACTCAGTAGTGCAGTTGCAGGGTCATAGGGTAGCTCTATTTTTAGTTTCTTAAGAAATCTCCACACTGTTTTCCAAAGTAGCTGCACCAACTTGCATCCCCACCAACAGTGTAAGAGGGTTTCCCTTTCTCTACATCCTCTCCAACATTTGTTGTTTCCTGTCTTGTTAGTTTTGGCCATCCTAACAAGTGTAAGGTAGTATCTGAATGGTTTTGATTTGATTTTGATTTGAATCTCCCTGATGGCTAATGATGATTAACATTTTTTTCATGTGCCTGTTAGCCATTTTATATGTCTTCTTTGGAGAAGCGTCTGTTCATGTCTTCTGCCCATTTTTTGACATGATTATCTGTTTTGTGTGTGTTGAGTTTGAGGAGTTCTTTATAATCTTGGATATCAGCCCTTTGTCTCTAGTGTCATTTGTGAATATCTTCTCCCATTCCATGGGTTGCCTCTTTGTTTTGTTGACTGTTTCCTTCGCTGTGCAGAAGCTTTTCATCTTGATGAAGTCCCAAAATTTCATTTTCCCTTTTGTTTCCTTTGCCTTTGGAGACATATCTTGAAAGAAGTTGCTGTGGCCAATGTCAAAAAAGTTACTGCCTATGTTCTCCTCTAGGATTTTGATGGATTCCTGCCTCATGTTGAAATAGCTCTGTTCTTAATTAAGAAAGCCACATTTAAAAAAAAAAAAAGATTTATAAAAGCATCTGCTTGAAGTCATTGATATGAACCAAAAAAAAAAGACAAAAAAAAATTGTCATTAGCATCATAGACCAGTTGGAACAATGTTTGGAGACCAGTAGTTACTTTAAGAAAGATATAAACTCTAAAACAATGTTATTTTATAATTATGTTATTCTGTTTTGTAATTAAAATTTAAAATATGACTTCTTATCAGAAAAGGAACAACAGTGATCTTTTATGAATAACTTTTAATATGTGATGGAAGAGATCTGAAAGTGTCATGTAAATCATTACAGAACAATAAAATGAACTAAAATCAGTTTTTCATGGCTGCCAGGCATACAATTTTGTTATCCTAAAATGTTTACTTTGTATCTCAAAGTTTTGAAAATAAGTATATCAATGTCCCTCTGCAATCCAAGACAGAAAAGGTGCCATATATGGACGTATCCAATAGAAATGAGAATGCATATTTGCTTTGATTTGATTGGTTTATTTTTATATAAGTAATTTGGTTTGTTATTATTTTCCTAATATTAAGTGGTGAATAATAATATTTGACTATAAACACTTCCTCCTGACAGATTTTTTTTTTTAATTCAGCTAGTTTAGTTATTCCTCAGGGTCATTTTTTAAAAATCCTTTTTCTTTTCTTTCTTTTTTTTTTAAGTAACAGCAAATATTTATTGACCTCCCTATTACACTGGTATAGGAGTGCTAACAACACTGACTCCGACTTTGGTTCTCCATCTTGTTCATACCTGTGCAATGACCTCCCTTGAGGTTACATAATCCAGACCCCTTGAAAGTTAATGTGTACCCTGAACACAGAAAGACTTCTTATTCTTCCTAAAGTGGCACACAGAAGGTGCCCCTTTAGATAGCTAATAGAAATAACTGCTGCTCAGATGGTGCCCCTTTAGATAACAAGTAGAGATTCTCTGGTGCACAGAGGGAGCCACTTTAGATAACTACTGTTTGACTTGATCACAATGCCCCTCACTCAATAAAATCTGTGGATTAAGGTTCAGAATGTGTGGAGAAAAGCTGACTAGTGCTTGAATGGTTTGTCTGCCAGATCCTCCTGTCAGTAAGTTGCCCTAGAAGAAAGTACCTGCAAATATAGAGTGGTTTGCATTCTTTTTCAGTCTAGAAGTGCCTTCTCCATCTGGAGGATAATTTACAGAATTTCCTCCACCTTCTTTTTTTTTTTTAAGAAAAACATTTTTTCATGCTTTTTAAATTTTTAAATATAAATTCGAACTCAAGTTAGTTATCATATAGTGAAGTATTAGATCCAGGGGTAGAATTTAGTAATTCATCACTTACATACAACACCCAGTGCTTATCCCAAAAGTGACCTCCTTATACCTGTCACCCATTTAGCCCATCCCTGCTGCACCTCTCCTCTAGCAACCCTGCTTTTTCTCTATAGTTGAGAGTCTTTTATAGTTTGGTTTCCTCTGTATTTTTAACTTATTTCATTTTTCCTTCCTTCCCCTAAGTTTATCTGTTTTGTTTCTTAAATTCCACATGAGTGAAATCATGTGGTATTTGCCTTTCTCTGACTGACTTATTTCACTTAGCATAATACACTCTTGTTTCTCCCACATTGTTGCAAAAGGCAAGATTTCATCTTTTATGATGACTGAGTAATATTCCATTGTGTATATATACCACATACTTATGCATTTATCAGTTGAGGGACATTTGTGTTTTTTCCATAATTTGGCTATTGTTGATAATGCTGCTATAAATTAGAGTTCAGGTATCCCTTTCAATCAGTATTTTTGTATTCTTTCAGTAAATACCTGGTAGTGCAATTGCTGGGTCATAGTGTGGTTCTATTTTTAACTTTTTGAGGAAACTCCATATTGTCTTCCAGAGTGTCTGCACCAGTTTGCATTCTCACCAGCAGTGCAAGAGGGTGCCCCATTCTCCACATCCCTGCCAGCATATTTTGTTTCCTGAGTTGTTAATTTTAGCCATTCTGACTGGCGTGAGGTAATAACTCATTGTGGTTTTGATTTTTATTTCCCTCATAAGGAGTGGTGTTGAGCATCTTTCATTTGTCTGTTAGTGATTTGTATGTCTTCCTTGGAGAAATGTCTGTTCATGTCTTCTCCCCATTTCTTAACTAGATTATTTATTTCTGGGGTGTTGATTTTGAGGAGCTTTTTAAAAATAGATTTTGGATTTTCAATTTCCATTTGTAAATATCTTCTCCCATTCTGTAGGTTGCCTTTTAGTTTTGTTGATGTTTCCTTTGCTATGCAGAAGATTTTTATCTCAATGGGGTCCCAATAGTTCAGTTTTGCTTTTCCCTTGCCTTGGGCACATGTCTAGTAATCAACTGCTATGGCTTTAACCCACTGAGCCACCCAGGTGCCCCGCAACTGCTATGGCTAAGGTCAAAGAGTTTTCTGCCTGTTTTCTCTTCTAGGATTTTGATGATTTCCTGTCTTTTAATTAGGTCTTTCACCAATTTTGAATTTATTTTTGTGTATGGCATAAGAAAGTGGTCCAATTTCATTCTTCTGTGTGTTGCTGTGCAGAAGCTTTTGACTCTGATATATTCTCAGTAGTTCATTTTTGCTTTTAATTCCATTGCTCTAGGGGACTTGTTTGGAAAATATCAGGAGACCTACCTAGAAGGAAATTGTATGGCTGATGTCAAAGAAGTTACTGTGTTTTCTTCTAGGATTTTATAGTTTAAGCTCTCATATTTAAGTCTTTTAAATACATCAGGTTTCTTTTTGTGTATGGTGTGAAAAAGTGGTCCAGTTTCATTGTTTTGCATGTAGCTTTCCAGTTTTCCCAACACAATTTGTTAGAGACTGTCTTTGTTCCATTGGATATTCTTTCCTGCTTCATAAAAAGATTAACTGACCATATTATTCTGGGTTTATTTCTGGGTTTTCTATTTTGTCCTGTTGATTTATGTGTTTATTTTTGTCCCAGTACCATACTGTTTTGACTACTACAGATTTGTAATGTAACTTGAAATCTGAAACTGTGATACCTCCAGATTGCTTTGGCTATTTGGGTCTTCTGTGGTTCCATACAAATTTTTGGATTGTTTGTTCTAGATTGATTGTTTGAAACATGCTCTTGGTATTTTGATAGGGATTGCATTAAATATGTAGATTGTTTTGGGAGTATAGACATTTTAACAATATCTGTTCTTCCAATCTTCCAATTCTTCCAATCCAAAGAATGTCTTCCCATTTTTTGTGTGTCTTCTTCAATTTCTTTCATCAGTGTTTTATAATTATAGTCCTCTTCATATATAGGACTTTCATTTCTCTGGTTAAGTTTATTCCTAGATACTTTATAATTTTGGGTGCAATTGTAACTGGAATTTTCTTATAGTATAGTACAGTACTGTGGTTTGGTCTGTTCTTTCATTTGGAATATATTCCTCTCTCTCTTCATTTTGCCTAAATCTTTGTGTCTCTTCCTGTGTGTTAGAAAAGTCAGTTACATCTCCTGCTGTTGAAGGTAATGGTCTTGTGTAGAATAGGTCTTGCAATGCCTGTGGCACAGTATCCCTTGTTCCCAAAGACCTTGTGCTTCAGGGAATGTCTCCTGTTCATGGTGCATGGGCCCTGTTGTATTTTTGCCTATTTTCTCCTCAGTTTAGTTGTCTGGAGTTCCTTCCTTTGGCAGATCTGGGGAGTTTTAATAAGGCACGCACTGGTCTGCTGGCTAATTGAGACCTGGAACCACCCTTGACTTGTGAGAACCTGCCAGCCTAAGCAGATTTGCAAAGGGCATGTGGGCAGGTCCTACAATTTTAACAATGTTTCCTCAGGCTTCCACAGTGTTAGCTGCTGTTATAGCTGCAGCCTGACAAAACTGGGGCTGCACAAAATGTGTGAGTAGGAAGATGTAGTGTTGGCAAAGTTTATATTACTCTTCTGGGGGAGGGGCCCTGCAGCACTGAAATTGAGGCATATGGGTGTGACTGGAAAAGGTAGATCCCTGGGAATGGGATGGGGTTGAGAGCGGGGTCTTGGTGCAAGCCTCTGGGTAGTGGGTATAGGTTCAGCACACTGGTTCCCACAGGTTACCATGTGTTTATGCTGGGGAATGAGGTAGGCAAATGGCATCTGCCAAATTCTTAAGTTTCTGGAGGACCTTTCTGAGATCCCTATTTCCTGAGCACACAGTCTGTGATGAATGAAACCACTCTCCCTCCTTTCTGCCCCTGGCATTTTTCAAACTGCTGGTTCTATGCTGTATCTACTCAGGCTACTTGTGGTGCTGCCTCATTAAGTTCTAAGACGCAGCTTCCTGATACCCTCAGGGCTCCCTTAGATAGGAGCATGCTGATTTTAAGAAGTCCAGGTTTTACATCCAGCTGTTTGTAAGAACCTCTAAAATTTGGCCCCTCTAGCTTTCAAAACCAAATATCCCTGGGGTTCATCTTCCCTGTGCAGAATTCCTGGCATGATCATCTTTCTTGCCCTTCACTGTGCTCCCAGCTCCCTACTGTTCAATGATGGCCACTATCCTTTTAGGTCTCAAATCATATCTCTGCATTTCCTACCTTCCTCTAATGTGGCCTCTTCTCTACCTTAGGTTGTGGAGTTCATTCTGCCAGTCTTCAGGTCTTTTTCTGGAATATTTAAGCGATGTGAGTGTTACCTAGTTGTATATGTATATGTATATGTGGCAAAGGTCCTCCTACTCTGCCATCTTCCCCATAGCTTGTATCCATTTTATAAGTTATTTTTATCTTTACCTCCCATATCACATTTCTGCACTGACATTCATGTTAGGCTTCAGCCTAGCAAAGAAGGCAAGTTCTAATTAAATTGTATTATTTAAATATACAGTGGGGAATTTAATTATTCAGGAATTAGGTATGGCAAGTAAAAATTTTCCTGATTGCATACACAGAGATATCTATTAAAAAATAGCCACAAAATCTTCTTGTTATATAAGTCATGAAGATTAGTTAGTTCCATTTTGACCAGTCTACTTCAGCTTTCATGATGTGCACCACTGGAAACATATCAATGGCAAACCATGCTAGTTTTTTCCCTTCTCTTTCCCTCAACTTTCTCACCATTGCCTCCCACTGGATAAACTCAAGGGGAAGTGAGCTGACACAAAAGCTGGGGCTAGCTTGCAGGGTGCAACTCTTTCCAAATTCAGAGTACAGGAAGCAAAACTGTGGCCACACTCTGAAGACAATCAGTCCCTGAGCCAGTGAAAAGGATAACATGAAATGTTTTAATTGAAATAGCTTTTCATAGATTTCATTCTCATTGTATTTGATAAAAAACATATATATATATATATATATATATATAACTTTAATTATATTATTATTTTTCATGAAATGACACTATAAATACATGTTTTTAAGAGTATTTTTCTGGATTTTTATTGCATACAAAGTGATAAGAAATTTAAAAATAACAAAAATAAGTAATTAAAATTTAAAAATATAAAAAGCCTAATTTCATATCATCTCTCCAAGTCTTCTGTTGTCTTTAATAATTTTTTTTTTAAAATAGAGACATTTAAATTTATTTAAGCAAAGATGCCAAGTGTGAACTTGGTAATTTGAGTGTGAGTTTCATAGAGTTGGAACTACAGTTCTCAGCACATGGTTAAAAAACAGTGTGAAAGAGCCTTAGACATATACTATGAAGGTAGAGATAATGATATGAAAAAAGTTTTTTGAAAGGTTGGAGAAAAGTGTCACGTTCAAGAAGCCAAATACAAAATATTATTCAAGAAAGTGAGAGTGAAATTTGTCTTCTTTATAAAGACTTATTTTTAGGAGAAATAACAACAGAGATCTACCTTCTTAACAAATTTTTAAATATATAATCTATTGCTAACTATAGGTACAATGTTGTAGGAAAGATCTCTAGAGTTTATTCATCTTGCTTGAATGAAACTTTATGCCTATTGTATGATAAATCCCCATTTCTGCCTACCTCTGACCATAGCAACTACCATTCTACTCTTTGACTCTATGAATTTGATGTTTTTGGATACCTCATAGAGGGGAAAACATGCAGCAATTGTGTTTCTGTGATTGACTTATTTTCCTTAGAATAATATCCTCCTGGTTAATCCATTTTGTCATATATTATAGACTTTCTTTTTTAAGGCTAAATAGTATTCCATTGTAAATGTATACTACAGTTTACTTATCCATTCAAGTGTGGATGGACATTTAGATTGTTTACACATCTTTGCTATTATAATTAGTGCTGAAATGACATAGATGCTAATATCTATTAAAGATCCTGACTTCATTTTTTTCGGTATATACCCAAAAGTGAAATTACTAGATGATATAGTAGTTCTACTTTCATATTTCAAGGAACTGTACTGTTTTCCATAGCAACTGTAACATTGTGCAATCCCACCCACAATGTATAATCATTCCATTTTTTTCCACATTCTCACCAATACTTATCTTTTAATTTTGTGATAACAGTCATCCTGACATGTGGAGGTAATCTCACTGTGATGTTGATTTTCCTATCCCTGTTGATTAGTGATGTTGAGCTATTTTTCATATACCTTTTGGCTATTTGTATGTCTTCTTTAGAGAAATGTCTATTCAAGTCCTCTCCCCATTTTAAAGCATTTTTTAAATTTATTGAATTATAAGAATTCCCTATATATTTTAGTTACTAACCACTTAGCAGATGTATTGTTTGCAAATTTTTCTCCAATTTCTTATTTTGTCTTTTCACTCTATTGATTGATTCTTTTGTTGTACAGTTTCTTAATTTGTTCTTCTTGTATATTTTTTGTTTTGTTGCCTGTGCTTTTGGTTTCATATCCATAAAATCACTGCTAAAACCAGTGTCAGGAAGCTTTTTTTTCTGATGAAGTTTCAGTTCTTACTTTCAAGTCTGTAATTCATTTTGAGTTGAAGTTTGTGTATGGCGTAAGTAAAGGGTCCAGTTGTTTGTGGAGATAGTTTTTCCATAACCATTTGTTGAAGTGAATATACTTTTCCCATTGTGTATTCTCAATATATGCGTTGAAGATCAATGCACAGTATATGCATGGACTCATTCCTGGAATTTCTACTTTGTTCTGTTGTTTGATATGTCTGTCTTTGTGCCATTACCATACTGTTTTGATTACTGAAGACTTATAACATTTTGAAATCAGGAAGTGTGATGCCTCCATTTTTGTTCTTCTCACAATGTATTTGGCTATTCGTGGTATTTTGTGGTTCTGTATGATTTTGAATATATTTTTTCTATAAGTGGTACTGGAATTTTGATAGGAACTGCATTGAATCTGTAGAGTGCTTGGGTATTGATATAGACAGTTTAACAATATTAGTCTTCAATTCATGAACACATTCTATTTGTGTTTTGTTTAAATGCTTTCATTGGTATTTTATAGCTTTTAGGTTGTTATATATCACAATTGTAAAACTTCTAAAGAAGCTATGTAAACTAACAAAAATTCCTTTAAGCTAAGTGCACATATTAATTCAAATATTCAAGATGTGTTCTTTAGTCCTGAGAGATTTAACACTTATATTTTAAGGTAAATGCAAAAACGGAGATGGTATCCATTTGAAATGGTCTGGAAAGAAGACATTCTTGCTTAGACCTTCGGTTAAACCAGTAAAAAGTTTAAGCTACATTCCTCAGGAATTTAGCTAATTAGCATTGACACAGTTGGTGTGTTTGAATATGGATTATAGATTATTATATTGTATCAATGTTAAATTTGTTACTTTGATAATTTAATACTCTTCAGTAGGGCAATATACTTTTGTGGCAGGAAATGCTGAAATATTTCCAGGTAAAGGGACATCATATTTTTAACAACTGAAATGGTTCAACAAATACCCACACATGCACACACGTGTATGTGTGTGTGTATAAATATATATTTATAAATATATATAATTTATAAATATATATTTATATATTTATACACACATATATATGTATATATAATTCTATATTTATACACACATATGTATATATAGGGAGAAAAACAGAATGCTAAAGAAGTAACAAAATGGTAATTGGTGAATCTGAGTAAATACTGAGGGTATATATATAAACTATATCTTCTTTATCCATTCATCTGTTGATAGATATCTCAACTCTTTCCACAGTTTGGCTATTGTGGCCATTGCTGCTATGAACATTGGTGTGCAGATACCCCTTCTTTTCACTACATCTATATCTTTGGGTTAAATACCTAGTAATGCAATTTCTAGTTCATAAGGTAGCTCCTTTTTAACTTCTTGAGGGACCTCCATACTGTTTTCCAGAGTGGCTGTATCAGCTTGCATTCCCACCAACAGTGTAAGAGGGTTCTCTTTTCTCTGCATTCTCACCAACAATTGGTGGGTTGTGTCTTGTTAATTTTAGCCATTTTGACTGGTGTGAACTGGTATCTCATTGTGATTATTATATGTATTTCCATAATGCTAAGTGGTGTTGAGCATATTTTTATGTGTCTGTTGTTCATTTGTGGGTCTTCTTTGGAGAAATGTCTATTCAAGTCTTCTGCCCATTTTTTACTGGACTATTTGTTTTTGAGTGTTGAGTTTGATAAATTCTTTATAGATCTGGAATACTACTCTTTATCTGATATGTCATTTGCAAATATCTTCTCCCATTCCATAGATTGGTTTTTAGTTTTGCTCACTGTTTCCTTTGCTGTGCAGAAGCTTTTTATCTTAATGAAGTCCCAATAGTTCATTTTTGCATTTGTTTCCTTTGCTTTTGGTGATGTGTCTAGCAAGAAGTTGCTTCAGTGGAGGTAAAAGAGGTTGCTGCCTGTGTTCTCCTCTAGGATTTTGGTGGATTCCTGTTTCAGAATTAGGTCTTTCATTCACTTTGAGTTTATTATTGTGTATAGTATAAGAAAATGGTCCACTTTCATTCTTCTGCATGTGGCTAATTTTACCAGCACCATTTATTGAAGAGACTGTCCTTTTTCCATTAGGTATTTTTTCCTGCTATCCTGTATAATGAATTATTACAGTCAACTTCTGTGGCTTTATGTTCTCCCACCATGAAATATTTGTATTTGAATAATGAAAATATAAATAATACCAAGAGTAGGTTAAAGGCTTTTTGGCCATATCAAAAAGAGAAAAAAAATATCTTGATGAAATTGCAAAAGCAGACCTACTGGAAAATTGTAAAAACTCCAAGCTGCCAGTTTGGACTTAGACTTAAGGTGGAAGTCTACTTTCCTTCCACGGCAGACCAAAGAAAACCTTTTTTGTCTTATATTGATATAGGGGGCAAGAGCTACTGCAGAAAGAAATGAAGAATGTTTTGCCAAGTGGGGATTTTATTTTTTTTAAACATTCTTTTTTTTAAAGATTTTATTTATTTGACAGAGAGAGAGATCACAAGTAGGCAGAGCAGCAGGCGGGGTGGGGGGGTGGGAAGCAGATTCCCTGCTGAGCAGAGATCCCAATGTGGGGCTCCATCCCAGGATGCTGAGATCATGACCTGAGGCAGAGGCTTAACCCACTGAACCACACAGGGACACCCTAGTGGGGATTTTAGATCAACCTGAGTGATAGATCGGACAGCAATATTTACTCTGGAAATAGATATTTTCTTTACCACATAATAAACTAATTTAAGTGAATTAAATACTTAATTGCTATCTTGAAAAGGTAGTTTCAGCATTCCTAAGGGTAAAATATATAATAGTGAGTCAACATGACCAAACTGATTTCATTAATTTACCTCTAAATTAACTCCTTGCCTGTGTATTTATTGCATTCTTATTGCACTTAAATTCCTCACCATTAATCTTATGTCTCAATCTAGAAAATGATATCACTACCCTATGATTCTTTTTCATTCTGAGAATAGAGTGACTTGAAAGAATAGAACATTTTTAATTTCTAAATCTAACAAACACATTTGATTTTTTTATTCACATTTAAATGTAATCCTCACTATTCCCAATATAGGAAAAGCTTCTACTTCTACTCTAAGACCTGACAGTCCTCCCAAATTATGCCCAGGATCTTTATAAAATAGATATTCAGTTATGTCTTTTTTTCTGATGAAAATAATTATAAAACTTTCCATAGCTGAAAAAAAGTCCTCAGTATGTCATTATAATCTACGCTTTACCTTCCTCTTGGTGATGATTTTTTTTCTTTCAACATATCTCTATTCTTTTTATTTTATTTTATTTTATTTTCTGTGTTCCAAGCTTCATTGTTTATGCACCACACCCAGTGTTCCATGCAATACATTCCTTTCTTAATACCCACGAGGAGGCTTATATAACCTCCCACTCCTCTCCCCTCTAAAACCCTCAAGTTGATTCTCAGAACCCACAGTCTATCATGGTTCCTCTCCCCCTCCAATATCCCCCAATTCACTTTTTCTTTCCTTTTCCTAATGTCCTCCATGTTATTCCTTATGCTCCACGAGTAAGTGAAACCATATGATAATTGGCTTTCTCTGCTTGACTTATTTCACTCAGCATAATCTCTTCCAGTCCCATCCATGTTGGTATAAAAATATGGGTATTCATCCTTTCTGATGGAGCCGTAATACTCCCTTGTATACATGGACCATATCTTCTTTATCCATTCATCTGTTGAAGGGCATCTTGGTTCTTTCCACAGTTTGGCAACTGTGGCTATTGCTATCATGAACATTGGAATACAGATGGCCCCTCTTTTCACTACATCTGTATCTTTGGGGTAAATACTCAGTAGTGCAGTTGCAGGGTCATAGGGTAGCTCTATTTTTTTAATTTCCTGAGGAATCTCCACACTGTTTTCCAAAGTAGCTGCACCAACTTGCATTCCTACCAACAGTGTAAGAGGGTTCCCCTTTCTCCACATCCTCTCCAACATTTGTTGTTTCTTGTATTGTTAGTTTGGGCCACCATAACAGGTATAAGGTGTTATCTCAATGTGGTTTTAATTTGAATCTCCCTGATGGCTAATGACGATGAAGATTTTTTCATGTGCCTGTTAGCCATTTGTATGTCTTCTATGGAGAAGTGTCTGTTCATATCTTCTGCCCATATTTTGACATGATTATCTGTTTTGTGTGTTGAGTTTGAGACGCTCTTTATAATCTTGGATATCAGCCCTTTGTCTGTAGTGTCATTTGCAAATATCTTCTCCCATTCCGTGGGTTGCCTCTTTGTTTTGTTGACTGTTTCCTTTGTTGTGCAGAAGATTTTCATCTTGATGAAGTCCCAAAAGTTCATTTTCGCTTTTGGTTTCCTTTGCCTTTGGAGACATATCTTGAAAGAAGTTGCTGTGTCCAATGTCAAAAAGTTTACTACCTATGTTCTCCTCTAGGATTTTGATAGATTCCTGCCTCATGTTGAGGTCTTGTACCCATTTCAAGTTTATCTTTGTAGATGGTGTAAGAGAATGGTTGAGTTTCATTCTTATATACATACGTGTCCAATTTTGCCAGCACGATTTACTGAAGAGACTGTCTTTTTTCCACTGGATATTTTTTCCTGCTTTGTTGAAGATTATTCGACTATAGAGTTGTGGGTCCATATTTGGACTCTCTACTCTGTTCCACTGGTCTATGTGCCTGTTTTTGTGCCAGTACCATGCTGTCTTGGTGATCACAGCTTTGCAGTAAAGCTTGAAATCAGGCAATGTGATGTCCCCAGTTTTTTTTTTTCTTTTCCAACATTTCCTTAATAATTTGGGGTCTTTTCTGGTTCCATACAAATTTTAGGATTGTTTGTTCTAGCACTTTGAAAAATGTCAGTGGAATTTTGATCAGGATGGTATTGAAAGTATAGATTGCTCTGAGGAAGAAAGACATTTTAACAAAGTTTATTCTTCTGATCCATGAAAATGGAATACTTTTCCATCTTTTTGTGTCTTCTTCAATTTCTTTCATGAGTGTTCTGTAGTTGCTCAAGTAGAGATATTTCACTTCTTTGGTTAGGTTTATTCCTAACGTGTGTATATTCTAACCATATTGAAACCACTCTTACAAATTTAAATAACTGTATCATGGCTTTAATTAGTTTTCATTTATTATTCATTAGATTTGATGATTCTATAGGAATTACGTCCAGCCACAACCTCCAACTGCCACTCAAAGCAATGGAAAAAGAATAGATTTTAAAGACAGACATGGGAATTCAAAGTTTTAATTTACATTTATATGCTGTAAGACTTTTGTAAATTTTTCAAAATTCGTAACAGCTTTCCTATTATTTATTTGTTTGTTTGTTTGTTTGTTTATTATTTTCTTAACATATAAAGTATTATGTGCCCCAAGGGTACAGGTCTGTGAATCATCAGGCTTACACATTTCACAACACTCACCATAGCACATACCTTACCCGATGTCCATAACCCAGCCACCCTATCCCAACGCCCCCCCCCCCAGCAACCCTTAGTTTGTTTCATGAGATTAAGAGTCTCTTATGGTCTGTCTCCCTCCCAATACCATCTTATCTCATTTTTTCCTTCCCTACCCCTCAAGCCCCCCAACCCTGCCTCCCAAATTCCTCGAATCAGAGAGATTATATGATAATTGTCTTTCTCTGATTGACTTATTTCGCTCAGCATAATACCCTCTAGTTCCAGCCATGTCTTGGCAAATGGCAAGATTTCATGTCTTTTGATGCCTGGATAGTATTCCATTGTAAATATATACCACGTCTTCTTTATCCATTCATCTGTTGATGGACATCTAGGTTCTTTCCATAGTTTGGCTATTGTGGACATTGCTGCTATAAACATTTGGGTACACATGCCCTTTTGGATCACTACATTTGTATTTTTAGGATAAATACCAAGTAGTAAGATTGCTGGGTCGTAGGGTAGTTCTATTTTCAAATTTTTGAGGAGCCTCCGTACTGTTTTCCAGAGTGGCTGCACCCGCTTGCATTCCCACCAACAGTGTAGGAGGGTTCCCCTCTCTCTGTATCCTCACCAACACCTGTTGTTTCCTACTTGTTAATTTTAGCCATTCTGACTGCTTTGAGGTGGTATCTCATTGTGGTTTTGATTTGTATTTCCCTAATCCTGAGTGATGTGGAGCACTTTTTCATGTGTCTGTTGGCCATCTGGATGTCTTCTTTGCAGAAATGTCTGTTCATGTCTTCTTTCCATTTCTTGATTGGATTATTTGTTCTTTGGGTGTTGAGTTTGATAAGTTCTTTATAGATTTTTGGATACTAACCCTTTATCTGATATGTCATTTGCAAATGTCTTCTCCCATTCTGTTAATTGTCCTTTGGTTTTGTTGACTGTTTCCTTTGCTGTGAGAAAGCTTTTGATCTTGATGAAGTCCCATATCTCATTTTTCCCCTTGCTTCCCTTGCCTTTGGTGATGTTTCTAAGAAGATGTTGCTGAGCTGAGTTCAAAGAGGTTGCTGCTTGTGTTCTCCTCAAGGATTTCAGTGGATTCCCGTCTCACACTGAGGTCTTTCACCCATTTTGAGTCTATTTTTGTGTGTGGTGTAAGGAAATGGTCCAGTTTCATTCTTCCACATGTGGCTGTCCAATTTTCCCAATACCATTTGTTAAAGAGACTGTCTTTTTTCCACTGGACATTCTTTCTTGCTTTGTCAAAGAATAGTTAACCCTAGAGTTGAGGGTCCATTTCTGGTTTCTCTGTTCTGTTCCATTGATATATGTGTCTGTTTTTGTGCCAGTAACATACTCTCTTGATGATGACAGCTTTGTAATAGAACTTGAAGTCTGGAATTGTGATACCACCAATTTGGTGATTCCTCTGGCTCTTCAGGGTCTTTTCTGTTTCCATATAGATTTTAGGATTATTTGTTCCATTTCTTTAAAAAAATGGATGGGATTTTGATAGGGATGGCATTAAATCTGTAAATTACTTTAGGGAGCATAGATATTTTCATAATATTTGTTCTCCCAATCCATGAGCATGGAACATTTTTCCATTTCTTTGAGTCTTCTTCAATTTCTATCATACGTACTCTATAATTTTCTGAGTACAGATGTTTTGCCTCTTTGATTAGGTTTATTCCTAGGTATCTTATGGTTTTGGGTGTAATTGTAAATGGGTCAACTCCTTAATTTATCTTCTGTCTTGATGTTGGTGTATAAAAATGCAACTGATTTCTGTGCATTGATTATATATCCTGACACTTCCACTGAATTCCTATATGAGTTCTAGCAGTTTTGGGGTGAAGTCTTTTGGATTTTCCACATAAAGTATCATATCATCTGCAAAGAGTGAGAGTTTGACTTCTTCTTTGTTGATTCGGATGCTTTTAATTTCTTTTTATTGCCTGATTGCTGAGGCTAGGACTTCTAGTACTATGCTGAATAGCAGTGGTGATAATGGACATCCCTGCTGTGTTCCTTACCTTAGCAGAAAACTCTCAGTTTTTCCCCATTGAGAATGGTATTTGTGGTGGGTTTTTCATAGACCATTTTGACGATATTGAGATATGTACCCTCAATCTCTACATTGTGAAGAGTTGATCAAGAAAGGATGCTGTACTTTGCCAAATGCTTTTTCAGCATCTATTAAGAGTATCATGTGGTTCCTGTTCTTTCTTTTATTAATGTATTGTATCACGTTGATTTGCATATGTTGGATCAACCTTGCAGCCCTGGAATAAATTCCACTTGGTCGTGGTGAATAATCCTTTTAATGTACCTATTGTCCAGTATTTTGGTGAGTATTTTTGCATCCATGTTCATCAAGGATATTGGGCTGTAATTCTCCTTTTGGATGGGGTCTTTGTCTTTTTGGGATGAAGGTAATGCTGGCCTCATAAAATGAGTTTGGAAGTTTTCCTTCCATGTCTATTTTTTGGAACAGTTTCAGGAAAATAGGTATAGATTCTTCGTTAAATGTTTGGTAGAATTCCCCTAGGAAGCCATCTGCCCCTCAGCTTTTGGTTGTTGGGAGACTTTTGATGACTGCTTCAACCTTGTAACTGGCTATGGGTCTGTTCAGGTTTTCTAGTTCTTTCTGATTCAGTTTTGGTTTATATGTCTCTAGGAATGCATCCATTTCTTCTGGATTGTCCAATTTGCTGGTGTATACTTGATCATAATATGTTCTTATAATTGTTTGTATATCTTTGGTGTTGGTTATGATCTCTCCTCTTTCATTCATGGTTTTATTAATTTGGGTCCTTTCTCTTTTCTTTTTGATAAATCTAGTCAGGGGTTTATCAATCTTATTAATTCTTTCAAAGAACCAGCTCCTAGTTTCGTTGATTTGCTCCTCTGTTCTTTTGGTTTCTATTTCATTGATTTCTTCTCCAATTATTTCCTTTCTCCTGCTGGGTTTAGACTTTCTTTCCTGTTCTTTCTCTACCTCCTTTAGGTGTAGAGTTAGGTTGTGTACTTGAGACCTTTCTTGTTTCTTGAGAAAGGCTTGTCTTCCTATATACTTTCCTCTCAGAATCACCTTTGCTGTATCCCAAAGATTTTGAACAGTTGTGTTTTTATTTTCATTTGTTTCCATGAATTTCTTTTTAAATTCTTCTTTAATTTCCTGGTTGACCCATTCATTCTTTAGTAGAGATACTCTTTAGCCTCCATGTATTTGAGTTCTTTCCAACTTTCTTCTTGTGATTGTTTTCTAGTTTCAGAGCATTGTGGTCTGAAAATATACAGGGAATGATTCCAGTCTTTTGGTACTAGTGGAGACCTGATTTGTGACCCAAGACATGATCTATTCTGGAGAATGTTCCATGTGCACTAGAGAAGAATATGTATTCTGTTGCTTTGGGATGGAATGTTCTGTGTATATCCGTAATATCCATCTGGACCAGTGTGTCATTTAAAGCCTTTATTTCCTGGTTGAACTTTTGCTTAGCTGATTTGTCCATTTCAATGAGGGGGAGTGTTAAAGTCCCCTACTATTATTGTATTACTGTCAATGTGTTTTCTTGATTTTGTTATTAATGGTTTATATGATTTGCTGATCCCATGTTAGGGGCATAGATGTTTAAAATTATTACAGCTTCTTGTTGGAAAGACCCTTTAAGTATAGTATAGTGTCCTTCCTCATCTCTTATTATACTCTTTGGTGTTACGGGTAATTTATCTGATACAAAGATTTTCACCCCAGCTTTCTTTTTGATGTCAATTAGCATGGTAAATGGTTTACCACCCCCTCACTTTAAATCTTGACGTGTCTCTGGGTCTAAAATGAGTTTCTTGTAGACAGCATAACAATGGGTCTTGTTTTTTAATCCATTTTGATACCCTGTTTCTTTTGATTGGGGCATTTATCCCATTTACATTCAGGGTAACAATTGAAGATATGAATTTAGTTCCATTGTATTACCTGTAAAGTGACTGTTACTGTACATTGTCTCTGTCCCTTTCTGGTCTGTTACTTTTAGACTCTCTCTTTGCTCAGAGGACCACTTTCAATATTTCCTGTAGGGCTGGTTTGGTGTTTGCAAATTCTTTTAATTTTTGTTTATCCTGGAAGCTTTTTATCTCTCCTTCTATTTTCATTGACAGCCTTGCTGGATATAGTATTCTTGGCTACATACTTTTCTCATTTAGTGCTTTGAATATATCATGCCACTCCTTTCTGCCCTGCCAGGTCTCTGTGGATAGGTCCACTGCCAATATAATATTTTTACCATAATATGTTATAGATCTCCTGTCACTGCTTTCAGGATTTTCTCTTTGTCACTAAGACTTATAAGTTTTACTATTAGATGACAGGGTGTGGACCTATTTTTATTAATTTTGAGAGGGGTTCTCTGTGCATCCTGGATTTTGATGCTTGTCCCCTTTGCCATATTAGGGAAATTCCTTACTATAATTTGTTCCAATATACCTTTGGCCCATCTCTCTCTTTCTTCTTCTTATGGGATCCCAATTATTCTAATATTGTTTGATCTTATGGTATCACTTATCTCTTGAATTCTCCCCTCATGGTTTAGTAATTGTCTCTCTTTTCCTCAGCTTCTTTATTCTCCATCATTTGGTCTTCTATATCACCAATTCTCTCTCCTGCCTCATTTATCCTAGGTATAAGAGCCTCCATTATTTTATTGCCCCTCATTAATAACTTTATTTCAACTTGGTTTGATTTTGGTTCTTTTATTTCTCCAGAAAGAGATCTCTAATATCTTCCATGCTTTTTGCAAGCCCAGCTAGCACCTTGGTAATTGTCATTCTGAACTCTAGTTCTGACATATTACTAACGTCCATACTGATTAGGTCCCTAGCCATTAGTACTGCCTCTTGTTCTTTTTTTTTTCTTTTTTGTGGTGAGTTTTCTGCCTTGCCATTTTATCCAGATAAGAATAGATGAATGGGAGAACAAAATACTAAAAGGGTGGCAAAGACCCCAGAAAAATATACATTAACCAAATAAGAAGAGACCTGAAACCAGGGGGAGAATAATGGGGGATAAAATAAAAAATAAGAAATTATATATGTATGTGTGTGTGTGTGTGTGTGTGTGTATAATATATATATATATATATATATATATATATATATTAGACTGTTGTATAGAACAGAGCCACCCACTTGATGGTGGGTGCATTCTGGTCTCTTAGAAGAAACTACCTCCCCAAATTTTAAAGAAATATATATATATATATATATATATATACACACACAAAAATAAGGGTAAACAGGATGAAGGGATGGAATATGACTGTAAATATGAAAATTTTGTTAAAAATTCTAGAAAAGGAATTGATAAGATAAAAAGTTGGTTGGAAAAAGAAAAAAAAAAGAGGAGAGAATGTGATCAGTCTGGAGACTAGAACAAAGTCGTACACTAGATTTAGGGTATTTTTTGACTATAAGAAGAAATTGTATCCCAAAATTTTAAAGAAAAAAACCTACATGTATACCTAAAATAAGGCTAAATACAATGAAGGGATAAAATACGACTATAACAATGAAAATTTTAAAAGTTTTTTTAAAGGTATTAATAAAATAGTTTAAAAATGTTAAAATAGGAAAGAGGAAAAGTTAAAAAAAATAGAGTAATAAAAAAGTAAAATTTTAAAAATTTAATTGTAGAAGACTAAAGGATCATAGGGGAAAAGCCATGAATTCTATGTGTCGCTTTCCCCTAGCTCTGGAGTTCTGCAGGTCTCATTGTCCGGTAAACTTGGTCTTGGCACGTTGTTCTTGTTCTTCGGGGGAAGGGGCCTCTTGCAGTGATTCTCAAATGTCTTTGCCTGAGGTGGAATTACAATGCTCTTGCCAGGGGCCAGGCTAGTAGTCTGCTCAGATTCGCTCTTGGGAGCTTTTGTTCCCTGAACAGTTTCCATACAGCTTTGGAGGATAGGAATGAGGATGGAAGTCTCCCAATCTTTGGCTCATAGGAGCCGAGAGCTCAGGGCCCCAATCCTCAGGGCATCCTCAGAGAAAAGCAGTCAATCCCTCCTGTCTCCCTGGTCTTTGGCAGCACTCTGTGCTCACCTGGCTTGCAACCGAGCATTTCTATCTTGGGCACATGGCCCTTTTGGAGTCTCCAAACCCAGCAGATTCCTGCTGTGTGCTCTCCTGCAACTCCTCCCAGAGGTGGAAGGAGGGTATCTCTCTGAATCTTCCACTTGTGAGGTCCCTGCTCGAAGAGCAGTGGCCCAACTCTGCTTTGGATCAGAGTTTAAGGTAACCCCAAGCTGAGAGCTCACTCTCTGCTCCTTCTCTGTAGTCAACTTCCCCACTCTGATACCTGGGAGCTCTGCCACACTCAGACACACCCAGTCTTTCTGTGACCCCACGAGTTCTGAGACCACACTGTCCCCACGAGGTCTTCGCTCCCCACTTAGCCTCTGAAGTAACATCCCTCAGTGGAGTCAACTTCTAAAAATTCTGATTTTGTGCTCTGCTGCTCTCTCACTGGCCAGAGCCAGACACTCCCTCCACAGTCTATCTTCCTGTGACTTCAGATTCACTTCTTCGCACATCCTACTTTCCAGAAAGTGATCGATTTTCTGTTCCTAGAATTTCTGTTCTTCTTATCTTCTATCTCCTTGTCATAACAGGCACCATCTTCCATAAATTCTTGCCAAAACTTTATCTTTCTTACCTAAACATTATTTTGTAATATTATCTCCAAAATTATGTCATGAAGACAAATTTTGAAATAGATATAGAATCCAGCTTCTGATAATTTCCCATTTATATCTCCATCCTTGACTTAACTGCCTAGTTTATATCTTCATATAAATTTATACAGGCCTACCTTGGAGATACCCTGGGTTTGATTCCAGACCCCTGCAATAAAGCAAATATTAGAGTAGAGTGACTCAATGTTATAGACAGATGTGCTGTCATCCAGGCTTTGTTGTTCAATTTATAAAATACAGGCAGAGTAGATATAGCACAATTCTTAAAGGCCCTAGGATTGTTGGAATGGTAAATGAGTATTGGTTTCAACATAAAGCTGCAAGCTGCATTAGCCCCTTATAAGAGATACAGCCTGTACTTTGAAGCTTGAAAGCCTGGCATTGATTCTCCTCTCTGGTTATGAATGTCCTAGATGGCATCTCCTTCTAATGGCTCAGGCCATGATCTCAGATTTCTGGGATCAGTCCTAATTCAGGCTCATTGCTCAGTGGGGATTCTGCCTGAAGATTATCTCTTTCCCTCTCCCTCTACCCCTCCCCAGGTTCATACTCACTTTCTCTCTCTCTCTCTCTCTCTCTCTCTCTCTAATATAAAAAAAAAACTTCTCACAGATTACCATGTCAAATATAATGATGATGAAAAAATCTAAATTGTGAAAATACCAAAATGTGATACAAAAAAGAGCAAAGTGAACAAATGTTGGGAAAATGTTAATTGACTTGCATAATGCAAGGTTGCTACAAACCTTTATTTTGTTAAAAAATTTTTTTTAAATCTGTGATATGCAATAAGATGACATGCAATAAAATGAGGTATGTCTGTATTTGTCCAGCTTCCAAATCTTAAATATAAAATCTATGACTTTAAAGCCCTAACAAGGGAAATAGAGTATTTAACATGTAACTAGCAAGTCAGATAATGTATTTTACTGAGATATATCTATAAAATATAACATTATATTAGTTTCAGATGAAGCTGACTTTATTGCCTTTGCTCTTGGTGTCAAATTCAAAAATCATCTCAGAACTCATGTCAAGGTGCTTACCACCTGTTGTTTTTTTGTTTTTGTTTTTGTTTTTGTTTTTTAAGGAGTTTTATGGTTTAAGATTTTGCATTCAAGTCTTTATTTTGAGTTGATTTTTTTTCACATGATGTAAAATAATCTAGTTTTATTCTTTTCCAAGTAGTTGTCCAGTTTTCCTAACATCAATTATTGAAATGACTGTCTTTTCCTTGTGCATTTTTTGCTCCTTTGTCATAATCAACAATATATGGGTGGGTTTATTTCTAGGCTCTCTATTCTGTCCCGTTAATAAATGTGTCTATTTTTATGCTAATACCACAATGTCTTGGTTAGTATAGCTTTGAAATGCAGTTTGAAATCAGAGGCCATTAGTGCCTCCAGTTTTGTTCCGATTTCTCAAGAATGCTTTGGCTATTCAGTGTCTTTGTGGTTCCATACAAAGTTTAGAAATATTTGTTCTATGTCTGTGAAAAAATTCCATTAGAATTTGTACATTGCTTGGGTAGTATGGGCATTTAAATTATATTAATTCTTGCAATCCATGAGCATAGAATATCCTTCCATTTATTTGTGTCATCCTCAATTTCTTTTATTAATATCTTATAGTTGTTAGTGTAAAGGTTTTTCACCTCCTTGGTTAAATTTATTTCTAGTTTCATTCTCTTTTTTTTTTTTAATTTATTTATTTGTCAGAGAGAGAGAGAGGGAGAGAGAGCGAGCAAGCACAGGCAGAGTGGCAGGCAGAGGCAGAGGGAGAAGCAGGCTTCCTGCCAAGCTAGGAGCCCGATGTGGGACTCGATCCCAGGACACTGGGATCATGACCTGAGCCGAAGGCAGCCGCTTAACCAACTGAGCCACCCAGGCGTCCCACTAGTTTCATTCTTTTTGATGCAATTGCAGATAGATTTTTAAAATTTCCCTTTCTGTTACTTTATTATTAATGTATAAAACACAAATGACTTTTGTATATTAATTTGTATCCTGTAACTTTACTGAAATTATTAGTCCTAACTGTATATTTTTGTGAAGTTTTTAGAACATATATAAGAATATATAAAATATTCATATATATGAAAAATGTAATTTTATATATAGTGTTATCTACAAATACTAACAGTTTTGCATCTTTCTTTCTATTGGTATGCCTTTTATTTCTAATTGCCTAATTTCTCTGCCTAGAAATTCTAATAGTGTATGAATAAAAGTAGTGAGAGTGTGTATGTTTGTCTTATTGATTTTAGAGGAAAGCTTTAAGCTTTTCATGATTGAGTATGATGTCACCTGTAGGCTTTTCATGATAACTCTTCATTTTACTCTGTTGATATAGGCTCCTTATAAACACTTTACTCAGACTTTTTACCAGGGAAGGTAACTAAATTTTCTCAAATGCTTTTCCTTGCATCTACTGAGGTGACCACCTGATATTTTTAATCCTCTGTCTTGTTTTTGTTTAATTAATCTGTAGATTTTTGAACCATTCTTACATTCCTATAATAAATCCTACTTGATTTGTTTACACTTTGGGTATAATTTTTAATGTATTGTTAAATTCAGTTTGTTATGTCTTGTTGAGAATTTTTGCATGTATGTTCATCAACAATTGTGGCCTCCAAATTTATTTTCCTGTTATCTGGTTTTGGTATCAGAGTAATTCTTGCCTCATATAGTGAGTTTGTAAGTGTTCTCTTCAGTTTTTTGGAGAAGTTTAAGAATTGCTGTTAATTCTTCCTTCTATGTTTGGTAAAATTTGCCAGTGAAGCCATCTGATCCTGCGATTTTTTAATTGGGAGATTTCTGATTACTAATTCAATCTCTTTACTAGTAATTGGTCTATTGAGATTTTCTATCTCTATGCTATTCTATATTGGAAGTTTGATTGTTTCTGGGAATTTATTCAATTATTTAGATTGTCTAATTTATTGATGTATCTTATAATCCTTTGTATTATGGTGGTGTCAGTTGTAACATTTCTTCTTTCATGTCTGATTTTATTTGAGTCCTCTTTTTCTTTGCGAATCTAGCTAAATGTTTGTCAACTTTATCTTTTAAAAAAGAATAGCTGTTCCATTTTTTTCCTTTTTCTTTTTTTTTTTTTTGTTTGTTTCTATTTCATTTATTTCTGTTCTGATCTGTATTATTTCCTTTGTTCTACTAACTGGATTTCCTTTGTTCTTTTCCTTGAGTTGTCAAGTTATTTTTTTAAGTTCTTTTTAACTTATAAATAAAAAATTTATTGCTATGAAGTCCTTTCCTTTTTTTTAATTTATTTTTTTATTTGACAGACAGAGATCACAAGTAGGCAAGAGAGGCAGGCAGGGAGAGAGAGGAGGAAGCAGGCTCTCCGTGGAGCAGAGAGCCCGATGTTGGGCTCAATCCCAGGACCCTGGGATCATGACCAAAGCCGAAAGCAGAGGCTTTAACCCACTGAGCCACCCAGGTACCCCGCTATGAAGTTCTTTCTTAAAACTCTTTGCTGTATACAATGTTTTTGATATGTTATGTTTGTATTTTCACCATATCAGGTTAGTTTTTAATTGTCTTTTAAAATTTTTTCTTTGATCCATTAATTGTTCACTAGCACCTTGTCCACATATATGTGAATTTTCCCATTTTCTTTTTGTAATTCATTTCTGGTTTCATATTTTTCTGGGGAATAATGGTTAATATTTGAAACTTTTTAAATTTAGTAAGACTTGTTTTATACTTGTCACAACAGGAATGGAGCTAGCGAGTATAATGGTAAGAGAAATAAGTCAGTCAGAGAAAGACAAACACTGTATGATTTCACTCATATATGGAATTTAAGAAACAAAACAAATGAACAAAGGGTAAATAGAGAGACACACCAAACAGACTCTTAATTACAGAGAACAAACTGGTAGTTACCAAATGGGAGAGGGTAGGGGAATTGGGTTAAATAAGTGATGGGGATCAATATGTTGCCTACAAGAAACTCATTTTAGACCCGAAGACACCTCCAAATTTAAAGTGAGGGGGTGGAAAACAATTTACCACGCTAATGGACATCAGAAGAAAGCTGGGGTGGCAATCCTTATATCAGATCAATTAGATTTTAAGCCAAAGACTATAATAAGAGATGAGGAAGGACACTATATCATACTCAATGGGTCCCTCCAACAAGAAGATCTAACAATTTTAAATATCTATGCCCCTAACATGGGAGCAGCCAACTATATAAACCAATTAATAACAAAATCAAAGAAACATATCAAGAACAATACAATAATAGTAGGAGACTTTAACATGCCCCTTACTGAAATGGACAGATCATCCAAGCAAAAGATCAACAAGGAAATAAAGGCCT